>WMED01009689.1:0-16169 GCA_019650415.1 Pipa parva | reverse complement strand
CATCCAAAATTTATTGTAACAAAGTTAAAATCCAAGCGTCATGGTGGTAAGATAAAAGCAGGGTGATAAAAGAGGGTGCTTTTATCTTTTATCTTACCACCATGACGCTTGGATTTTAACTTTGTTACAATAAATTTTGGATGATTTTATTTATTTCGGAGTGCCGGAGTCTTCGTTCGTTTGTTGTTTGCTACAACAGGTGCACTTTAACTGTATAATATGATTACAAGAAAATACAAACCTGGGTAATCTCTGCCAGTTGGATATCTTATCCTTTGTTCCACACTGCTATGTTCATAAAGAGACATCACAAGATTGGCTGGTTTACCAATTTGTTTTAAAAACTCTGGATTGTTCAATTTGTGTGTAATAAGCACATTCTCTGTAGCTGATCTCTGATACTGCACACTAAGTTTCTTAATGAAGACATCAGCCTTTTCATGAGTATCCTCCTTAAATTGGGAAAATAAAAAGGAAATATGTATTTATACCAGAAGTTCATAAAAAAACTGTTAAGACCATCCAAAATGCAAACTACCATAAAATTTAAATTCAGTAAAATTGTCTTATTAAGAGAATGTTTGGATTCTAACAAATCCTGCATTTTTGAAAATATAAACAATAAATGATGTCCTTCAGAATAAGGCAATGACACAACACACCCACAAAGATAAGGAAAAAAAAATATTTAGGATATATATTCCTAAAAGATGGAAAACAATCAAAATAAATTTAATCCAGGCTTAGTTCTTCACAAATAGATGAAAATATTTTACAACATGCACTACCTATAAGGTAGAATGGAAATGTGTTAATAAGTTAATTAAAGTGGATCTCCAGCCTTTGCCAAAAAAAAAAGAAAAAGTCCAAAATACAGTAATATCCCAAGAGCTTATTGAGAAAAAAATATACCTGTATGTCACCCACCATTAATATATACATGTTTCCAATGTTAAAAGACCACATGCTTCGAATAACTGGAAATCTGTATATTGGCCCTGATGTACAAATAAAGTTATTTTTTAGAAATATGGTATTTTCTAGAGCAGAGAAGGTTGAATCAGGCAGATAGTCAGGTAAAGTAAAGACTGTGCCACAGCACTGTATATTGTTTCCAAGCAAGGTCAAATTAATATTAGTACAGACAGTTACACAGTGCTGAGCAGTGGATTGGGTAGACAACCAGGTATAGAGCTTCTGTTCTAAATAAACAAAAAACAAAATGATACAAAAGTTTTAATGAATAATAAATAGAAACATTTTAATTAAGTTTAAGACTAGACTGGAAATGTCCTTTAAAACTACCAAAATTGTTTCATAGAATAGAATAGAAAAGAAGTTTATTGTCACTTAAAATACATGTATATCAAGTGAAATTTAGGTGCGAACACATTACAGAAATCAATAGATATATAAATATAATACAGTAATATAATAAATATACATAATACATACATGTACAATAGAATACAGGCAGACATAATGTGGGTGATGAGTGGTAGAGAGAGTCAGCAGGGGGGATGAGTAGGGAGGGGGGGGGGGGCATTAGATTTCTATGAAAGCTTTTATCACCCCCAGATTTATTCAATGCAAAACTAGACACAGTTAACATTGGTGACTATCTATAAGATTATAGGGCAATAACTGGAAAAAGAGTTGTAAATATACATATATAACAACTGCATTAATCTGCCACTTTCACACAAAAGTATGTCTGAATGCAAAACTAAAATTGACCAGTGCAGTGAAATAAAATATTTAAAGGTCCATATTTAGTCTTGCAAAAAGCCTTAAGAATGACAAAGAAAGCATCCTGTTGTTAGCTCTGCTCCCTCTGCTCATCCAGGATTCAGTTTACAAGAGTTCAGTAATAGAAAACTACTTTTGTTGTGTGGATATTTCTTACCTTTGGTGAAATATTTTTTTTCCATTTTTCAGCCAAATGAAGGCAAAATTTTAATGCATGAATTTTGTCAGGTCCTATAAAGATAAAATTCCCTCAGCATGATTTTTGTTTACAATAAAAACAAAAACTACTGTATTAAATATGCAAACATGTATATATGTATAATTTTATTTATAAAGCACCACAAATTTGCGCAGCATATTTCCTCCATCCTTCTTAATGTAAAAATTTGAGTTTGATATTAAAATACAAACCTGTTGGTAGTTCTTGTGCAATTTTATGAGCAATAGCTGCTGCCCATTCCGGGTTACTGATAGACTGTAAGTAAGACTGGATAGTCATAACAGTTTTAGCAGTTTCTTTGGTAATGAGGGATGAACATTCTGCGTTTTTAAGTTTCAGTGCTTTAGGGCGCAAGTTCTTTTCAAAAACATGCTTTGATGCCATCATATATAGGGTATCTAAAGAAACCTACAGGTAAAAAATACATATTAGTTCATGGATGGATGTATTGTTAGATTTCGAAAATATTCAATTAATTTTTTTGTTGTTCATGTTTACAGAGGAAAGCAGAAGTGCTTACTGTTCATTGCACATACTAAACAACTATGTAGATTCATTAAAAAAATAAATAAAAAGAGGAAGAAATGCACTGAAAACTCCACACAAGTAAAGGTAATGCAGCAATGGTATAAACCTTCCATTTGAATCTTATTCTGAGTTGTTATTGCTTTGTGGCCAGTCTCTTTCTGTTTGCGGCCATCTTTTACAAGTTGGGATTTGTGGAGTGCTTTATGAATGTGTATTATCTATAAATTCACAAATCAGAGAGATTAGGCAATAATTTTTTTACTTAACAAATTAAAGATGGCTGCAACCAGAAGAGAGAGAGAAAACACAGATTAAAGGTCCAGAAACACCATAAAAAGAAAAAAAGATCCATTTGGATTTGCATGGAAGCTATTCTTAGATAATACTAATAAAAATATCATCTTTGAAGTAGAATTTCTAATTGTGTTTAAAATCATTTAACTGCTTACATGCCAGTTAATGATTATTAGAGCTGGGTGGGGGTTGTTGTTGGGAGAGAGGTGTGGGGGTCCCAGGGACCCTTACTAGATCGGGATTGTATAGTTTATACTAATTATTTCCACAGTGCTAATATTACATTAGCGCTATGGAAATAATTGTGTTTTAAATCATTTAACTGCTTACATGCTCGTTAATGATTATTAGCACTGGGAGTGTGATGGAGGTGTGGGGGTCCAATGTAGTTACTGATTGATGACGCCTAAAGGTCAGCACATTGATTAACAGATAGCAGTCAGGCAGGTTTTTCTTCTCGAGTTGCCTAACTTGCAAGAGGGAAGGGGGGCAGACAAAATGGTGGCTCCCAGGAAAACTAATTGGGGAAGTTTTATTTCTTTACTAAACTTTTATTTTATTTTATTTTTTTTAAGTATTTGAGTTAGTGATTGGCTTAGTATAAAGGCTTTTTCTATGTATGTGGGCAGGTATATCGGCACTATAGTTCTCCTTTAATACACTGATGTCCACTGGTGTAATGTTTTATAAATGGAGTAATACTCCTTTTCAAAAGCAATGTGCAACCATGTCATTTCCTATTTGCAGGTTTTGCCACCATCTAATTAGAAAAACTGATGTCCATGAAGAGAAGATGAAGAAGATGAGAGATGAGGAACTCGGTTCCACATGCTTCTAACCCTAGTCATCAGTGTGAGAATGACTGTGAGCCTTTGATCTACAAGTATTATTGTGTCTAAAAAAATAAACACATACAAAACAAAATTTATAAGACAAAGAAAAATTTAATCCATAAAATGAACACTACACAGGGTTTTGTGCTTTTTGAACAGAAAAATAAAATACAGTATCTTTATTGCAATAACTTACCTTCATTAATTTTGAAATTAGCAGAAGAGTGGGAAATGATTCTTCACTAAGCTCTGCAGCTAAAAGAGATGTTTATGGAAGATTTAATTCAAAATAAAGCAAACATAAAAACAGATCATCATATAATTATCATATATCTTTTATTTATAAAGTCAACAAACTACACAGGGCTGAACAACAGGGATGAAACAGACACTGTTTGGCAATAAATACATATAACCACATAGAAAAAATGATGGACGACCGGAATTCCAATGGAGTAATTTAAAGTGCAAGTTCACATAACACAATCACAACGTTTGGAAGGGATGAACCATCCTTTATCAGGAGAACAAGATGCATGTGGTGAGAGAGGTTAATTACTTAACATCAATTGGTGACATGTTTAATTCATCATTGTTTAACATCAGTTGCTGACATATTGTTAAGTATTTAACCTCCCTCACCACATGCATCTTGTTCACCTGATGAAGGGTGGTTCATTCCCCTGAAACGTTGTGATTGTATTATGTGAGTTTGCATATTAAATAACACTATTGGAATTCCGGTCGTCCATCATTTTTTCTATGTGGATTTTAAGGGTGAGGTGCTCCCTGGGACGGTACCATAAGCTGCTGACTTTCTTTTATTTGAATAGATACATATAAATAAGGTGGTAATTGAAAAAGTGATAGAAGACCATTCTGATATCTCCAGCCCTTAAAAGAACACCAAAAACTAAAAATGCCTCAAATGCACTTATAGTTTCTATATATTCAATCTTTGCCTCCAAACATGCTATAAGTAAGATATTTAGCCATTTAAAAAAATGGAGTTTAGGGCACACTTCTTGAATAAAGCACCATAGAAAACAATGGGACTGAGCAAGGTCTGTCTAACAACATGGCCACTATCAGTAATGGTAAGAACAGACAGAAAGCAATAAAATTCATGAATTTAACTTTAAATATTACATTTTTCACAAGTTCTATATTTGACTGCCAATCCAATTGGAAATTTTTACTTTTTTGGTGTTAATGAACTTTTAAGTAAATATTAATATATGCATACACAACAAGCATATATAAAATTGAATTCACAATAAATGCCACTTAGAAATAGTATATTACTGGTACCTGACAAGGGTAAATGATAAAAGGAACACAACTAAAATTACTAGATGTAACCATAAGGGAAAAGTCTGTGGACATGATGTGCATTCTTAGCAAAGGAAAAGGTATCGGTGCTTAAAACTGTATAATATTGATTTGTTTACCAATGATTTCAAGGTTTTTAGAATAAATAGTCTAAAATTATGAGAGTGTATGCTTGACCTTCTAACAAAAGAGATCAACCAAAGTCAATAGGTTGACTGCCAATGCTGGTAGATTGATAAAACACAAAATATACATTGTTTTAACCAGGACAATTCTTAATGGAACAGTTTAGACTCTAATGGTCATTTACCTATTTGTCACTGTTAAATAATTGCTTTTGCAATATCTATTTTATTTTTAAAGCGTTTGCTGATGTCCGCGTGCAGGACATCAGCGTACGCATAACAGCCTCTGCGAAGTGATGCGAAGGATCCGGAGGTAACTTCGCACTATGCTGAATTACCCCCTTACAGTGAAATATCCTTGTGATATCATACTTGTAATGTTTAATGCACTTTTTCCATGCCTCTGTTGTACTTGTATTGCTGAATTGTACAGCACTGCACAAATCTGTGGTACTTTATAAATAAAATTATACATACAGACATACAATAAAAGTATATAAAATATTTCAAGAAACATTTAACAGTGTCAAATTAAATTTTAAAAAAATTGATGGAAGCTGAACTGTTCCTTTATAGATTGCAAACTTTTCTATGCAATTGTATACAGGGTGCTACCCTGGTCCCCTTAGCCTAATGTGGGAAGTAGGTTAGAGGCTAAACTAGCTACAGAAGTTTTGGCAGATGTCTAAAGGTGTATACTTATGTTTACCCCTACTTTGCTACAAAATTATCCTAAAAAAATCAGTACGGTGCATATGGATGCTTAGTAAACAAAATGCTTTTCTTTAAGATCCTTTTAAACCGTATATCAGACTATTTAAGATCCATAAACATTTGCTAATTTACCTATTTGAATAATTTCTAACACTACTTACTCTACACTGAGGGTACTTATAAATATGAGAAGCTGGCTAATACAATTTTTGACGTTAAAATAACATATCACAATTGATCAAATTGATAAAGGCAAAATCAAAAGGGTGACAGATTAATCACAAGCAAATTTAAATTTTTAAATTTGCAGAACTTACTAAAGTCATTCCTATGCTGTGGATTTTGACTATAAAATGTAATTAAACATAAACATTATGTAAATGCATTTCAATTATTACTTACATATAATCCCCCAAAAATTGGTTGATGCTGTGAAGAACAGCAAATGAAAAGGCAGTCTAGTGTGTGCAGAAGGAGGCATTGCAAGTCCATGCTCCAGAATATACTGATGCTCCAAATCAGATGGAGGAGCAATCCTTTTATAGGATTTCAAATGATTTATTAAGCCTAATGCCTGCAAAATAAAGAAATAACTATTTGTATGAAAAGTTACAGAAATCATATATTTTTTTATAAATAAAATCCTATTGCTTTAACCAGTAAATTAAAACCCATAGTGAATAAATTTCACTTCATACTAGCACTAAATATTATTTATGACCCAAAACATGGTATTTGGAAGGAATTATTTTTAACTGTAATTCTGAGCTGGCAGCTGACCTACATGAGAATATTTTCTCTTTCTTCTTGATCAATAAAGAAATGGATTTGTAATGGTTTCATTATGGAACTGGTGTCTATTTTTAACATTAGCTACTGTGTTTCATGATTTTGTTCAGTGCTTATTACAATTATTCTATCTAAATCCAATGTATAATAAATATTAGCTATAAGCAAAATGATTTGTTTTGTTGATTATTAATGCATTTTTAGATACAGGTTTATGTTAGCCAAAAGAAACAAATGCAAGAAAATATTACCTTTCAAGCTTTGTTTAGAGTGTTAAACTTTACAAGAAGCAGCTAGGATGGGAGACCAGATTGACTGAACTACTATACTGCATAATAAAGGGGTTGTTAAATTACAATCTGCATACATGCTTGAAATGATTGGCAAAGGTAACTAGTATTGAGGAAAATAAACACTGGCTGATTTTTATTTCCACAAATAAATAGGCATGTTTCACTCCTACTTTGTCTGGATTAGATCTCACCAGAACGGACAATGCATAGCCTCTAGGATCCCTGTTTATCTATTTATTTTTTTTAATTGAACTGTGATTTATGTTGGCTGCCATTCCTTGTTGTAGCCTTCTTCCTATTTCCCTGTTTGTGAAATAGGTCCAGTTACTGTGGTACATCATTGCCCTTCTTCCTGCCAGTCTTTTGTCCAGTATCTCTTTCAACATCCTTATTCTCTACCTATTTACTTTATTCTGTCTAGACTTCAACAGCTCTGTTGGACATTAGACAATTTCTTTGTTTCTGTGTATTTTGCAGCACATGTTTTTGTACAATTGTTCTTTTGTGTATCATGTTCCTAATCTTATCTTATTTTTTTCTCTATTTCTGTCCCTTTGTGATCGCTCTGCTTGGGCTAGGCTTTTCTGTTTTTCTTGTTTCTTTTCGTCCACCAATACTTCAGCCATTTCAAATGAATCTTATTATTCTGCCATTTTCTGTAATGGAATTGTTGGTTCCTGAAATCTTGTTTGGCAAAGTGGTAGCTGCACATTTAGTTGTTACAAGCTGTAATGTGCCCTCAGTCTAGATTCTCAGTGCTCAGCTATTATCTTCATCATGTATATAAGATAGGTGCATTTGTTTGTCAGTATATCTGCATATTATTTCTGCTCCTTAACCTCTGCTGAATATAACTTCCCAGAAATGTTTAGCTCATTAAAGGAGGTGCAAATAGGAGTAAATAATGCTTCTCATACTCCATATTAGCTTATTTGTCATAACCACACTGAAGATAATATTTTTGCCAGGATGTACCTGGGTTAGTTGAATATTAGTGTTTTTCTCATCAGCCACAAGTATAACTTGAAGGATGCCTTCAATAGTTTC
Source organism: Pipa parva (assembly GCA_019650415.1). Lineage (NCBI taxonomy): Eukaryota > Metazoa > Chordata > Amphibia > Anura > Pipidae > Pipa > Pipa parva. Next base: position 8,245 of record WMED01009689.1, on the reverse strand, counting down.
ATAGCTGTAGGGATCCAGCTGCAACAGAAATATTAAGCAATATGTTAATGGAAAATCACAAACACCTCATAGCTAAGTAATCATTTACAATGTAAACTAACATTAAAGCAAATCAAACAAAGGTATTCACTGTGAAAATAAATTTACATTTTTACTGCATATCTCTGAATGTGAAATTACAATAATAAATAATGCAGTGCTTATATTAATATTAAAAATATGGTACATAGCACATCAAATTATAACTTTTAAGGCAATAGCTAGAAATGCTGTATGTTCTTCTATCTTAATGTTACAGAATTAAAAAATTTCCAATGCATTATTTAATAATTATATTTCATGTAACATAGTTAAAGGAACACTGAGCCTCACCTATGTACATTAATGACTGTCATTTGATGGGCGGTGCTAGAAGAGGGTGGCAGCAGGGACTTAATTTTTTCCACACAATACAGCACTCCATTACCTATTTATGGTAAGGTGGATCAATGCACGTCTGACTTTTTTTAAACACCAATAAGGACTCACTGGCATTGAGGATGGCAATTTGTCTAGGGTAATGCATATATCTATTCCAAATAAAGACACTTACAGGATTTTTGGTGAACTTTTTTTTTTTTTTTTAAATCAGTGTTTTCAAGAATTTTGTAATTTTCAGGTATATAAAGGCATTTTGTGAATGCACCCTTAACACTTTTGTTTTTGGCACACATATAAAAAAGGTTGTAATTTACAATTACCTTGTGAAGTATTCCACTTAAACTGACAACCAGATTTTGATTGCTTTTCAACAGAGGAATAATCTCCTTTGCTTTTATAACAGGATCAGTGTGTGAAGTCTGCATGTTGTCTATAAAGAAATCTCCATCTCCGCGCTTAATGTTTGAACCAGAGAGAAGCAATGTCTCCACATAGAGTTGGAGGGCAGCATCAATATCCAGCATGAACGTACTAAAACATTAGATCCATAAAACACATACAGTCAGTCTTCCTATTTTCTATATCATGTATTGCTGTTAAATAGCATTCACAAGGCATAATCACACCAGCTACAGATCTTACCCGCAGTATAAAAGTATAAGTGCTATATCCACCTGAGGACACTGAACTAATGTGCCAAGAAGCTCTTTCTTCCTCTCTGAACGTTGACGAAACACAGATTGAAATGAAATCTTAAATATAAGATAAATATATAAATATGACTGTCATCAGAAGCAGAAGTTAAACATAAGCATAAACAATGGTTTTATTATAGGTAAAGAAGACAAAAAGGTGATCCTGGAAATGTAAACCCACCAAGATCTTGGTTTTACCTTTAGTTAGGTGACCTACATTATTTGCATCATCTTTGATACTATATAAGAATATATATTATCTAATGGTCATTTATCTGTTCAAGTGAGCTTTTTAGGCTTACAATTATACAGAAAGCGTACACCAATTACAAAAATGGAGTAGTCATGGTGCAAAGTCCCCAATGTGTTGGCTGCACACAATATAGCAAATATTAAACAAAGATGGAGGACTGCACACAACAAAAATGCAAGGAAAATGTCCTTATTTATTGCCCCATTGTCCAATAAATAAGGACATTTTCCTCGCATCTTTGCTGTGTGTGGTCCTCGATCTTTGTTTAATAGTTGCTTTTTAGGCTGTCAACAACAACGATTATTCAAACTACACTAACTTAGTCTATCCAGTTCAATATTAGCATTAACATTTTTTACAGATGTCAAACAGGATAAACAACACCAGTCATATTTAAGGAGCTTTCACATTGACATCACATTGTTTAAAATGAAAATCCTTTAAGTACATCTTAAGGACAGTGTGGTAGGATAAATAACATGTCTCCATTTTACTTCAAATATGTACTTTTAGCAAAAAAAAAAAATTTGGAGACCATTTCACTTTCAGAAATGAAATTAAAAAAATATACATTTTAGAGTCCACCTAAAAATGTTGTAGTATAATAGCATAAATTAAAACTGTTTAGAAGTGTGTGTATGTTTTACCCATATGGAACTCTCACACGTGAAATTCAGTGACACTGAAAATTATTTTGCCAAATCACATGTGGTACTCACTCCAAAATTACTAAGCCGGATACCCCACTCTGCATCAGTAATAAGCTCCTGAAATTTTGTTCTCTCTTCATCTTCATTGTACAGCAGAGCAAGTTGGGCACCAACCATAGCAACAGCCTGTAAATATAATTTTAGATTTAAACTTGATTGTCAACAACTTAGTGTATACAATGACAATGATAAATGCTTTGATAATAGTTACTTTTATCCTCAAATCATGTACAGATTTTTTTATCTTTAGTATAATGAAACCATCATTTTTGGAGCCATTTTGACTACCCTTGAACTGGGCGTTACTGACCCAACCTTATGGCACTCGCAAAATAACCACTGATACCTTTTTGGATTTATTAACAAAACAAACATTAAAAAAACATACATCAACTAATTTAACACAATTTAACATAACATTATATAACTTTATCTGAAGAGTCATTATAAACTCCAGAATCCAGATACACTGTTATATAACCAGGATCCTGCCAGTCTGCCCCATAATCTTACCAGCACCAGCCACTAGCCACACCACCCTCCAAGCTCAGTGGGTCCGTTATCTGGTCCTTCTTCCAACTGCTTTAATTTCTACCTTCACTCTCCTCTCACCTAACCAAAAATGGTGGCTATCTGCCCTTTTGCTTTGCCTTTGTTAACTATGTCCCCTCCCCTTAACCCCGCCCATCACCTATCCCAACTCACTTTCCCGTCCCTACTCTATCAGGCATCAACCCAGTTCATGATGCATCAGTTGTCAGGGCTTACTTTGAGTTGGGTCTTGAAAAAAGGCACTGTACATTCTTTAACAAGTATAGAAGCTGCCTAATGAAGATATACAAATAAAATGTGCAAGTGCAGTTTTATATATAGTTATGCAGGAAAGTCATCTATATCATATGTCATAGTTCAACTATTTAGTCAGCATGGAAATGAGCCAATTAATATATGCATGAGTAAAATAATTTATATATATATAAAGACCTTTGAATGTCAATAAAGAACACAGTGATATTAAAATAAACAATAAACATTTTTAAACATACCAGAATCTTGTTATAGTTTTGCCATGTGTTGTTAATAACATCCCAGAGTTTTTTAAATACTTCTTTTTTAGAAAGGAGTGTGCAGTACCCCAATGCCAGGTCACAATCTACCACACGACAATTAAAAACCTATTGAAACAAATCAGGATATAAACAACTCCAGATGACATAAATCTATCTCTGTCTCATGCTAATCGCTAGTGACGGTACAACTAGTACTGCATGCATATTCTACTTTTATTAAGGAAAAAAGAGACAAGACATAACAACCTTAAAGTGTGCCTGTCACCTCAAAACTCTAATGCTAATTTAGGTTCTACTAATGAAAAGTTTTTGTAAATATATATGTATTTTTCTAAAAATATACCTTTATACAGCAATTCTCTCTGTCATCTTCCCTGTCAGCCTTCCTTTTTTTTCTAAGTTGGGTGGGTGGGGCTAAATGATGGTTGACATTATAGCTCCTCCAATCAGATCCCTGCTAGATTGTGATTTAAAGGATCTGATTGGAAGAGCTATAAAGTCAATCATCATTTAGCCCCGCCCAACCCAACTCAAGAAAGAAAAGGCAGACTGACAGGGAAGATGACAGTTGGAAATGCTGTATAAAGGTACATTTTTATAAATACATATATATTTAAAAAATGTTTATTTCATTAATAGAACATAAATTAGTACAGTGGTACCTTGAGATACGAATTTAATTCGTTCCGTGACTGAGATTGTAACTCAAACCAATTATCCCTTTTTAAAATAATACATATGAAATTAATCCTTTCCGGCCCCAACAGTTCGTATCTCAAATTTCAGCTTGTATCTCAAAAATGAAAATGGTCCGAATCGCAATTTGTATCTCAAGAAATTCGTATGCCAAGCAGTTTGTATCTCGAGGTACCACTGTACTAGTTTTGAGGTGACAGGTGCACTTTAACCTTTTTTATTTTTTTAAGGGGACACATTCAATTAACATTAGAGGCAAAAAATTATATGGCTCTTAAAGAAACCATCACAGGACTATCACGTAATTACAAACACAGTGAATTCGCTCATTGAGATATTATGCATTCTGATATGATTCAGGATTTGATTTTTGAGCCGCATTTAAGTTTTACCTTGTGCAACAACGCCATTGCTGTGCCCTTAATGAGTGTTGCAGTTTTTTCTCCAAATGCGAAGATGAATGCATTAGTTTCTGCAAGCACCTTCTCATCATGCAACTGTAAAGAAACATATTTAAATTACTGAATGAAAATGTTAAAGATTTGTTAACATATTCGAGGATAAGGGTACTACATTCTTTTGTTTAAAGCAGCATTTAAAAAAGAACAAGCTAATAATGCTTATACTAGGAAAATGAATGCTTTATCAGTAAATCAGTTTTGTAAAGTTTGGTTACAAACAAAGCAAAATAAATACAATTATTTTTTTTACTGTATAATCAAAAACTGCATTACCTTTGTACTCAAGTGGTTATTCATATTGTTTGAAATACCATGTTGCAGGCATGTTCCAAATGTTCTAATCACAAACTTCAACGTTAGTTCACATTGACTGCATTCTTGTAGATTCTCCACCAGTACAGTTATTGGTGTTTTAGCAGGAAGTAGAAAATTTTCACCTGAATAATGTTGAAAATTTTGTTATTCAACCTCTTTGGAAAGTTTAAAATAATATTTACCTAAGTTAAATATATATTACAGCAAAATTCTGATAAGCCAGCATTGAGGACATTGTAAGGTTCTAGTTCTGTATTATCTGACTGCAGTCAAGAAATGTTTTGGGAGGGAAAAAAAAATTGAATTTTTCCAGTTTTTTCCCATTTTTAGATTTCCTCCCTCCCTGCTTGCTCTAACAATTTGATGATCATCTCCTTTGCACACCCAACAACTAATGTTCAGGTTACACACTCTTTGGACTGTTCCATATTATCAAAATAGTACAGTTTTATCAAAAATGTATTTAAATAGACAGATAAATATACTTTTTTTAATGTTGTTTCATATTACCTTTGACATAGGGGCAGTTTGCCAGGCATGCGCAGTCCAAAGGATACATATTTTTACCTGTGTGAAATCAAGCAACTTAATGAATAAAGTACAGCATGTTAGAGTCTTCCTTCATATACGATGCGCTTTAAATATATATATTTTATATATATATATATATATATATATATATATATATCACATCTGGCTACTTAACATTTTTGTTTTGTTTACATTTTCTTACATAGTGATTAGCAACAGGCTGGTTTTGGAATTTTGAACCTACAGTATGGTTCTCTCTCTTCCAAATTCAAAGTTGCTCATACACAAACAAAATATAAATCTAGTTGCTCATCAAAAGGTTTGCATCACTTCCTGCAATGTAATAACCAAACTCCTAAACTTTGGTGGAATGAAATTACTCTACATATATAAGCCATTCTTTATTGCCTCAGTAGAAAGACTCCTTAGTCAGAATTTCATAATATGTAATAGTTAACAGTCTAATATTATCTAGATTTTTTATCAGTCTCTAATTACTTACCTGCAGTACCTGGTACCACAGCAGTAGTTACATCATAAGCTACTGGCAAAACAACCAGTGGATCAAGGACAATACCATCTTCACTAAAGAATTCTTCATAGGTCCACTCTTCATACTGGTCTCTATCGGCTCCAAAGTTGGCACTCTGTTAAAAAGAAAACCCACTTATATGAATTGATATATTTAAATCATAACTATCTCTCTCTCTCTCTATAAAGTGAATGACAATACAAAAAATAGCAACACTTCATCTGCATTTAACTTACTGTCATAAACAACTTCATAATACACAGTGGCATTATAATTTGCATGTAGCTTCCATTTTATATACTATGGCACAAAATTCTTTTTTTCAAAAAAAATTATACAAAAATATTTATTGTTACATTATCCCTCCTGTGGACCGAAATGTTTTTGGTGTTACATGTCCTTTAAATTGATATACTACAAAAAGTCTATTGAAGACGCAAAATATATTACATCCTACTAAATCATATCCAAAACATCAATAATATAAATTATAACAAATTATCTGTTTAGTCTAACCAGACATGCATTGTAAATCAAGAATCTTTCTATAATGCATACTGAGAGAGCAGCAGCTTAAACTTGATATAATATTGCATATGTATTCATTACAAGACAATCGCTTCCGTTTCTCTCAGACTGCAGCATGTTGTATGCCTCTTTTGCCCAAAACTGAGTTTTTTAGATTGTAAGCTCTATGGGGCAGAGACCTCCAACCATGGCCTGACACTCGATGCATCTTCTTGATTATATGCTTATATCACTTGTGCTATGTTAAGCACTCCATTGTTTGTATTATAATTGTTTTGTTGGAATGTACAGTGCTGTATAACCTAGTGGTCCTAATATAACATACATACATACAAAACAAAAGTCCTCTTATGAAGAATCTTTGATGGTGCACGTGCATGCGTGTGTGTATATATATATATATATATATATATATATATATATATATACAGTATATAAATAATACAGTACTAGGTGATACCTTTTTAATTTGGACTAAAGGTCAGTTTATATACACAAGCTTTCAAGAGCTTTGGCCTCCCTTTATCAAGTCTCAAACAACACAAAGTTCAGGAGGGGGTTACAAAGCCATACACAGCAAAAAGACATATACAGACTACTGGAGCAGTCATAAATATTGCTAGGAGTTGGTTAAAGTTTCCAAATGGTAGAGTGGTAATAAGGGGAGTTGGTGGTGGAATTCTACAGAGAATCTCACAGTTTAAAAGCAAACAGAAATAAATACATAATTTTCCATAATATTAAGATATGGTAGTGAGAGTGAAACAGGCAAAAAAACATATGAACAAATTATTGGAGCATAAAGCGATCAGCAAAACACGCAAGAAAGAAAAACCTTTGAACTCAAAATGATAATGTATTTTAATACTAAAAATACAGGACTCAACGTGGATCTTGGATTTCTCTTTCACTATCATAGCTTCATATAATGGTAAAGTATGTATTGATTTATGTATGGTTTGAAACTGTGATCGTCTTTATTACCCCTCCACCACTTACCAGCTCTAATCTATTCCTAGCAGTATTTACAACACCCGACTGCTTTATGCTGCAATAATTTGTTTATATGTTAGTATGGCTATTTCTCTGTTTTTCTATATCACTAGCATTGGTTGTGAACCAATGCTAGAAGAAAAATACTGTTTTCATTTACTTTTCTTTTCAACAGCAGTTTATTAAATTAACTGTTTAAATCCTGCTTACAGTGTCTTTTCACAAAAAAACACATTTTATTTAACAATTTTGGAACAATATTATTACTATAAACATGAGGAATCTTACTTTTGATATGAAACCGTAGTCTTCAATCTGGCATTGTTTGTAAAACTCCATAGCCATCTGTGTATATTTGCACAGCTCCATGGCATCTAAAAGTAGATCTGCAGAAAGAATTTGAAGATATTCAAGAGAATATATTAACAGGAGCCAAGATTGCCTAGGTCTACTAACTCATTGCAATCGACCATTTCTTAGCGTTCACTATTCGACTATATGAAAACAAACTTTGATTGGTTGCTATGGAAAATCTTTGTCCCTGTTGATACACGTTACACACTTTGTGCATCTGTTTTTATGAAAGAGGATTTAACATCTAGATACATATTGACTCCAGCACTCCATGGTAGGTGTAAACGAATTTCTTTAATTAGAACATTTTTAAAAACGTGCATAGGATAAAAGCAACTGCCTACGCGTTTCACGCCGTAGGCGCTTATTCATGGCATGAATAAGCGCCTATGGCGTGAAACGCGTAGGCAGTTGCTGGAGTCAATATGTCCTTTGATTGGAAGTCGTCTGACACCCTCCGAAGCACCCGTGTCTTTACTATTATATATGGGGATGTAGCGGTCAGTACAAAACATTTTAACATCTAGATGTTGTATAACTGGAATACAACAGGTGAAAAATCCTAATAACTAAGCATCTCCAGCTATAAAATGGTGCATTCTTGGTGTAATAGACAGTGAATTTCAATGAGTAGCAAGGATGAACCATAGAAAAGGTTTTTAAAAGGCTGAATATATTTGCAGCATA
>WMED01009688.1:0-16169 GCA_019650415.1 Pipa parva | reverse complement strand
AACTGGCCCCCTGTGTAAAAAGTTTGGGGACCCCTGCTCTAGATCCTTGTATCTTTGTACACACTACAAGCCCGGCATTTAACTTAAAGCTGAGCTGTTTACTTTATTCCACAGAGCAGCTTGCAGCAATGTGACAGAGTAGAAATGTCACAAAAAACTCTTTAGTCGGTGAAACTTTCTACACAACAATATAAAAGTGGAATAAAAATAGTGATGTAGGCAAGAACAGAAATTAAATGAAAAGAACAAAAATATAACAATACATTATTAAAGAGATTGTCTGGTATAAATAATGATATATTACAAACTAACTCTTGACTTTCCTTTTGTTTTAAAGAGAAGGCTATAAAAACAAATACTGTTTAAATGGTTTCCTGACATGAATATACGATCACAAGTCAATCATAAAATATTGATCTATTTTTGTTAATCTTTTAAATAAGTAACTAGAAGTACTCAGGTAAGTAAGTACAAGTAAGTCAACTTTGTGGGGAACGCTGGCTGAAAAGAATGGGCTTAGATATTGAGCTTAGTACTCTATAAAGTAAGTATAAAATAGTTACATTCCTGCTTTCCAACACACAAAGGATTGGAGCTCAATTTCCTTTATTATTTGGTTAGTCTGTCACTAATAGATTGATTGGACTGGGCAGATATTACACATGTCTCATGTAATATCTAGATTCTAATAATGATACATTTAGAGTTGAACAAAGTTAAACAAAGTAAACCTTAATGCCCCTGGCACTCCTTTTGTGCAGGGCTGCAATCATCTTCATGGGTCCCCCACAACCTGACAAACTGTGCCCCCCTCAGCAGTACCTCCTCCCCACTAGTGTGAGATAAACAGCATACACCTACACAGGACTTTGCTATTTTGCTAAATGAGGGTTCATAAATGCTATATACAGCAGAAGGTTAGTTGATTGTAAGCATGGTGGCCTAGTAGTAAAGGTTGGGTCTGAGCTAGTATTAAACTACACTGGCATCCAGTGATGCTATGTAAACCTAGAATTGACATTTGGGGGTTAGATATGACAAGTCTAATTTTTGAATCTTTGAGTTGACTTTTAAAACTTTGTAATTGGCACAGTGATAAATTGAAATATCCATTGCCTGGCATGAGGCCATTTATGTAATGTTAAGTAAATTTCCATTTTTACTTAACTAGTTGATTTTATTCACATGTATATTGGAGATGTGCTACACTACAGCTTCTACAGTATTTACAAGGAAGAGTGTCTAATTTGATTCCTGTCCAGTTGTCTAAACCATAGGGCTGTCATCCCTCGGAAAAAATATTTACTGGCATTTTTCTAAATATTTACTGACATCCAATCATTTTTACTTACATTTTCATATGTCAAAAAACAACAGCTGTTTCAAGAGCAAAAGGGAGTTGAGTAATTCTAAGTTCATTCCAATTTAACACAATTTAACACTGAAGGGAACAGTTTGTGTAGTTAACAGAGTAACTTATTTTACTCATCTGGACTGTTTTTCTTTGTGACAAATAACATTTTGGCCTTTCTATTTGCTAATCAGAAATTTACTAATAGTTGGCAACCGAGCTAAAACAAACTTGTAAACCAATATACATACTGTAGATGCATGGACTCATCTACAGTTACTTTTTGATCTTCATAACAGAGAAGATTATCTTTTTATCCTGAAGTAGTGGAATTCACTACATTCTATGAAATAACAAGTTTTCTAAGAAAATATCTATGTTCTGCTATGTTTCCAAGAAGTCATAGTGATAATTCCAGGGATATTTGTGTCCAGTGGGTACTATTAGAAGACTTTAGGGGGTTATTCACTAAAGTAACCCATTATTCTGTATAGAGATGGTCCTGCAATTTAGCCACAGTTATCTAACTTTGCTTGTCAAAAAAAAAAATCATGATATCGACTGAAAACAGAATAGGGGGGTTATTCACTAAGGTGCGAATTCGACTGTCGAATTCTCAATCAACGGACTACCATAGTAAATCTGCAACAAATTTCCCCATTGTAGTCATGACAATTTTTTAATGTTAAGATTGCGACAATTTTCCCATAAAATAAAGTCATGACTGCGACAATATTCTCATTATAAAGACGAAACTGCGACAGTAGCAGCTTATTGCAACTGTCTTTATCTGGAGAAAAAGCAACTACCTGTATATGCAACAGTTCGGACTTTAGTGAATAACCCCCTCTATGACTTTGGTATTAATACGCTGTTAATTTACTTAATTTAAGCAAGCTAGCAAGTGTGATGAATTTGAAATATCTGGTGTTGATCCATGTCATTAGTCCTGGATTCTGCAGGCTTTTTGCCCTTACTAAGCAATTGCTGTAACGACTATAAGAACAAGATTGTAAGAAACACATTTGTTCACACTTTGATTAAATATCTTATTAGAATTTGTTTATGTAACTTTTTTAATTTTATACAATTAAAAAAGTTTGGAAAATGGATGAATTGCAGCAGCTGTACTTTGGTTATACCATCTAGGCTGTGATTCCAGTCATGGTGTATTTAACACTATTCCAGGCAAGCTATGATCAAATTCTGCTGAATGTATTAACAGAATCTAGTTGTTTCTATACTGAAGGTTAACTATAGTTTACTCATTCCAAAAGGAAGCCAAGACGCTTTCTGCTCTGTCTATGGCATGTGATGTCAAGCTGGAGACCTAAGTTTAAATAGATGATTCAGTTTTCCATGACCATGGCTAAGATGCCTTATCTTCTGGAATACCTAGATGCAGAGGGTGCAAATGCTTTCAATGCAAAATTGCTGTATAAACATTACCTTCCCAGAACCCCCAGAGCCAGAACTAGTGATCCTCTGCATACAACCAGTTTAAGGTTGGCAACAGAAGACATGCAATAAAATAAATATCACTTAATCTATCCTGAGCAAATGAGAGACCATAATTACACTATTACTGAATGTTTCTTGTGCAAACTGTTGAAAATCTGGCAGACATCCTTCTTGGCTTGAACTTCTTTCATATAGCATCTTCCATAGTGACTCATTTACTAATTGAGGTCTGTGTTTTAACAGTGGCGTAAAACTTGATGTTACTGAATATTTTCTTGGTATGCAAAGTGTTTCTTATTAGAATGATATAAAGATTGAAAATCTAATTTGAATGTGTTTGTTTATATTAATCTTAATTTTGCTTTCTAGATATCCATATGCCAGCATGGAATAATTTAAAGGGTAGAAGCATACAAGGTATATTGAAAGGAAGTGCTTAAAAATAGGCTGACCTGGATGGACCTGTATTTTTTTCAGCCTTATAAAAACTATGAGACTATGTTCTAAATATCTGTGGTCCCTCAGTTAATCCAAGATTGATATCTCATCGCATACTATGGTCACCAAAGGAAAAGTTTGTCTTTACAGAAAGAGTGAAGGGGCATCTTTGTCAGTTGGTACAACTTAAATGATATTTGAGAAGATATTGCATCTGAAGTGATGTACTCATAACACATAACCAACATGACCTTAAATAATGCTGACTAACTAAAGCATACTCCTAGACTATGGGGCCTGTGATTTGTTCAATATACAAGGTAAAACAGATGAATAACATTGACTTTGACTATAGATATCAATCTAGGCCTTGTTTAATACATTCAGGGTAAACAGTTTCTTTCTTGCCATTACTTGTGTCTGGATATTAGAAACCAGTACAATGCTTTACAAAGGGGGTTATCTGTCCCTTACATAACTTACTAGTCTGGAATGTAAATAAAATAAACCAGGCAACTTAAAGACCAACGATACCAGAAAAAGAAAAAATCCAGTTTGGATTGGTATAGCAGTAATTCCAACATAATACTGGGGAAAATGTCATTATTAAAGTTGAACTCCTGTATTATTATGAGTTTTCTTTTTGATTTAGCCATCTTTTTGATTAAACAAACCCCTCCTAGCCACGATAAACTTTAGATAATACTCATTCCTGAAATGCTCCATAAAGGCAAATTTGGCTACAACCAGTAGAGAAAGATACAACATAAACCAATAAAAATCAGCAAAATCAGCCTCAAAGATGACATTTGTATGTCAAACCAAACAGCAATTTTTTTTATTTTTTTTTTGGTGATACTGGTTCTTTTAAAGATATAGGGCGAAATTTATTAAAGTCGTAAATTTTTGATCGATCGAATTTCAACATTTTTTGAAATTTAGAAATTTTTTGAAATTTGTAATGTTGAAATGCCAATCGATTTTACAAATTTCAAAATTTCAAAAAAATTCAAAATTTCAAAAAAATTCAATTCAAAATTCAAAATTCGCCTTTAATAAATTTCATCCTTAGAGTATGCTTGTTCCTAAAGGTATTATAATACTAGTCAGAGACTCATTCTGCAATATTTCAGATTTTATAAAGCATTAGAGCAGGCAGTGCCAACAAGTACAGTCCATTATAACTTGTTAGGAGCCACATGGCCGTGGCTCAAAATGCGGGCCTTCCCGTCACATCTGACTGCTAGGCAACAAGACGCTCAAGATATTCCAATTTGTTCCATCACATCATCTTATGAGCACTGCCTCAATGTAACACTCAAATAGTTGACTTTGTGTTGCCCCAGCCCTTTGGTTTTCTCAGGAAAAATAGATTCTATGTTCCTGTTTTCTGCTTCTTGTGCTTCAGGTATTCAGTCTGCTTTTCATTGTTTCTGTGTTTCTGCTTGTTTGGTCTGCGCTATGTGGTAAGAGAATCCACCTTCTATTGTCCTTCCTTAGTCCTACAAGGAAAGGGTTGTTTCAAGTGAGCCTCAGACCCTGTGGGCTGTTAGCAAAACTTTACAGAGAGGGATCTCATAGTTGGGTTGCAATGCATAAATCTAGTTTGTAAGGGTTCAATTTGGTTGGCTAATTTCCTGTAGCAGGCCACTTCAAATTCACATGAATGGTTATTAGAAACACAAAGAAAGGCACTAAGTGAAGGGGAAGCATTTAATTTACTGTGTTCCAGAAAATAATCAAACATTACACACGTGACTACTGAAAACCCACATATTAAGGATTCTTTAAACTTAAATCATTGGTCTCCAAGACTCCTACTTCCTTCATTTCCATCAATACTTGTTTTTTTTTAAAGATGTCTTTATTAATCTCTTCAATAGATACCTGACTGCTTAAAAAAATTTCACTGACTGAGATTTTGAAATGACCAAGTGGACATGGTGTATTTGTTTCAGTAGTTGTAATTAAAATATTCAGATATGTATGATTGATATTGTGGTCCTGTATCTTTAATAATGTGTGCCAATACAATTTATCTTTCCTGTTTGTTAACAGAGGGGTATGTAGCAATTCATTTCCTTGTACACAAACAGGCAGATAAATGTCATTCATCCTAATACCTGCATTAAATTTTTATATTTTGTTTTTTTCCCTCACCTCTGTATTACTGGATTGCAAATTCATCTCAGTGACAGTCCTCTTGTGCTCTTTAATATTTCATGTTTGGTATGGACAACAAGTCAGTGTCAGCATAACAACATAAACTGGCAGTAAGTTCAGCTTTCTATAGTCTTTCTACAAAAAAAATAAACCGGCTCATTGAAGATTCAACCCATTATTTGTCACACTGCATAATGGATGGGGCAGCACATCTAGGGACTGTTAGCCAAGCCAGGGACATCTCACAGATCACACTGAAAATGGTGGGTCCCATTTTTTACAGCAGCCAAATAATATTATCAGAGTAATTCTCAAACAAATTAAAAATGTCAATGACTGATTTACCATTATCCTGACAAGGCTTCTTTAACTGTGTGCATTTTATAACCATATACTCCATGTAGTCGGTGGCAAGAATAGTGATTGTCAAACCTACCTGAATTAAGTTCAGATTCTAGTCCAGACTGGCCATTAATGATGTCAACATCTGCTGTTGTCAATGGCTACAAAGAGAAGCAAAATGATTGGGTAGACATTACTGCACAGTGCAGTGTAAGATCATTGAAAAAATGGAAGTTAATATTGTTGCCAGATTATGCAATTGGAGACTGGAGAACCACTAATAAATATCATTTATTGAAAGTTAAACAGTTTCCGATTAAAGTGGTGATATTAGACTCAAAAATATTCCAGGTTGTTCTTTGCCTCAACTCCCCTCACCTTCTATACTTTACCCGTAACAATGGAATAAGCCATAAATATGGAGCAGTCTTGACTGCAGCATCTAGCACACCCATTTTGTTAATGTAAAGGATGGTAAGCTGTGCACACTGTATGCACCAGATGGTAAATACAGGTCACGTGTATCTTCTCTCATCTCCCTATCCTTTGATCTCCATGCAATCACATAATATAAATGAATATCTTTTTTGTTTCTTCCATGCTCTTGGAGGCATAATTACAGAGAGGGCTGACATACATGAAGAAAAATGTACTTCTTCAATCACAGAATTAAAAAAAAAAAGCTATTTACTGGCCCATACACAATGCAACACCTAAAAAACTACTACAGGTGTTTGATTTGGATGAGTGGCAAGAACCAGCATAAATTTTTCTCCATGGCTTCAAAAGATCTCTAAGGTATGCCACCGCTTTACATTTAAGTCCATCACCTCTTAATGTATAAACATACTCTAAAAGCCACCCCTCTCTGGCAATCTCTACACTGGTTATGTGCTGCCCAAATAACACTAATAAAGTCTCTTACTGCATCTCTGATCTGATTTTATAGGTTTCCTATACCTCTCTCACCAAGACTGTAAGCTCTTGCAATCAGGGTCACCATTCCTATTATTACTCTACAGTGTACCATGCTATGGCAGTATAATATACCATGTAACGCTATCTTGTCTGTTCCCCTTGCTATGTACAGTGCCATGGAAGATGTTGGTGCTATATAAATATTAATAATTAGTATTATCTTAATTATTACAAACTTCCACTATTGTGTTCCCACTAACACTGTAGCTTGTACACTAGTTGACTTCATGCCTCTCTCTTTATATCTGACCGTCTCTAGCGACAATTTCACTTTTATCATAATGCAAGGGAAAATCTATTTGGCATAAAAGCAAATCAACATGTTATTTAAGGCAGTGAAGCAGAGAGTTCCAAGATGATATTTTGAAATATTTAATGAGCCATAAATCAATAAGATCTCATGAAAACATGGCTTATTTAATTATTATACTAGTTGCTACATAAATATGTCGTATAGCTTGAACCTGCTGCGTTTTCCAGTAGGAAGAGATAAGGTTCAAATCAAGATACCTTTGAAAGAAGTGATATTGATTTTAACTGAGGCAAATGTTTAACAGGATCATGCGTGTCAATAAGCCACTTGATACAATCTTCACTTACTCTCACTTACCGACTCTCTGATGTAATATTTGCCTCCTGATCACAAATAAATTACTTTAAACAGTTATTAAAAAAGAAGTATAAATTAGAGAAGATATCAAGCTCAAGGGATGAAACAGAGAGGGACATTGGCTGCTTGGCAAAAGTAATTGTCACTACTGTTCTTTGAAAAAGTTGAGATAATTAGTCTCCCTCTGGGAGATGACTTCAATTAAAAGATTATCACCTATATTGTGTGACCCTTCTGGCTTATAGAGAAACAGCATTAGTCATCAACTAATGAACAAAATAACATAAGAATATGTACAAGCCCAATCAAATATATGGTTAATACAGAGAAGGTAAAAATCCTGTTAAAGATATTGTCAAATGACACTTCATTCCAGTGGTTACCATACTTAAATGAAACCTGAATCAATTCTCCTCTAAAAGCACCCTGCTATATATTATGACTTGCCGGGTATGTGTCCAGCATTTTTTAAACTGATTCTTTCTTTTTTCTGAATATGATAAAAAATCATCTACATACAGTAGCTGTAAGGTCTCCCTGAATGCAAGGATATCCATGTGTTTTTGAGGATTATGGCATATTGAATAGGTCTACACACAGTAATTATATTGAGAGGATACCGGCATTAACCCAGGCATACCCAACACTTCACAAGCACAAAAACTGGCTATATGTTACAAAGAAATTTAATTTATTTTTAGGAAAATATTGCATTAGTCTCCATTTAAACATTTCTGTGTTTTATAACTCTCACCTGAAGGTCTGAAACTATTAAATAAAGTGTTTAGTGTGCCTTGTTTATAATCAGCAATGTGTTTTAGGTTTACATCACTGAACATCTACTGTACAGCCAAGATATTATGAAGATGAAGTAATTAAAGGGATGTATTTAATTTTTGCTATACTGCAGGAGTGGTATGGTCTATCTTATACAAACCATGCTATAAATATAGACCATATTATATTAGTACTGTTAAAGAAAAAATACAGACTTTAAGCTAAAGGAAATGTAGGGGAACATATCTATGTATCTTGAAAGACCTTTATTACTAAACACCAATAATAACACACACACACACACACACACACATATATATATATAGTGATAGAGGAGTTTAAATCATCACTGTTCTACATGCTGTATTCTGTATTAAATTGTTTAGATTTGTACAGTGTTTCTGATGCATGCTGGAGGTATTTAGAAATATAGATGACAGGCTTCTGCCCATGTATTGTCCATTAGACACTTATTTTCATCATTATTGTTGTGCTGAATGGATAATGTACTTGGCATAATTTCTAATATTAAAATTAAAACCCAGTCATACAGTATTCCATGTGGATAGGAGTTGTGCCTAGGCTCAAGGTTTAAATCCCAGATGATATTTAAAAAAGCTATCAAGGAACTAGATGCCTTTGGATTTACCGTAAACCAAGCTTCTGTGTTTCCATTTTACTTTAAGCATCTTAATATTCTACCCTTTAAAGGGGAAGTATAGTCAAATTATATCTTTACATATGCAGTACTGTACCTTAGTTAAAAGTGTTTCTCCCCATTTCATGTGACACAGAATGATTGAGTAGGCAGCACTGATAAACTCCCACACCAGGAAATGTGTGTGTGATGTGTACTGGCCAGTTTTCCATGAAAAGGTACCCTCCCCTTGACATTTTTTCCCTACTTACTACTTAGCACATGTGCACAAGTCAGCCTTCCCTCTGTAATCCCTGAATTCCAAGCTTAATTTATGCAATCAAAAGGTCAACACACTGCTTATCGAATAGCAGTCAGGCAGCTTTTTCTTCTCATGTTGCCTGACTTGCAGATCAGGAAGACGAGGGGGTGAGGGAGAGGAAAATATCAGTTCTCAGGAAAACTAATTAAAGGGAAACATACAGCAAGTATTATTTCTTCCCTACACTTTTTTAACTGTTTGTGTCAGCAATTGGCTTAGTATAAAGTATTTGTGATTTATGGCAGATTTAAGGCAGCAGTCAATGAGCACAGGGATCTACTTTCCCTAGCAGCAGAAACTATATATATATATATATATATATATATATATATATAAAATATAAAGCATGATCTCCAGAAATGGATGCACATCATTGCCCCTTTATTATTCAAACACGCACAATCTAATATAATTAAAATAAATGTTTAAAAAATGCATGAGATTTAAGGTGACAGAATGAAATCTGTATCCATAAATCAAAAATCTGGTTTTGCTTACTCTCCCCAGTATTTTCAAGTTTGTATTCACATCATTTCTTTCTAAGCTCTTGCATTAGCCCTTAATTTTAACTGTAATGTTATTCCTTCCCTTCAGCAAATTTCTAGAAGATCCATAAAAAATTCCTTTTGTTATAAGGGGATGCTCGATGCTGCTCCTGTCTCTTCGAAACCAAATGCAGAAAGCAGTGATAAAGCAGGCTTAGATTTTACCATGGTTACATTAAGAATTGTGCAGCAGAAGGAGATTAGTTAGAAATGAGCTAGGGAGGTCTGCATGGCAGTCCAGCAAGTAATGTCAACGTATGCTAAAAAATGACTTATTTCTAAACATCCTTCCCTCTGCCTTATCTCCCTTGACAAATCCTGTTACGTAGTGAAAAATAGAGACATCAGTATTAAGGCACAAGATAAGCGGTTCCCAGTTTACAGTAACCTTCCAGTTTAACCAAGTTAAAGCTTTCAGTGGGGAAATGGTTCGAACAATATAACTCTGAATAAAAGAGAAGCTCTTAATTCAAGTCAACAAGAACTCCAAACTTTGCATACATTCTTTGATTGGTTCTAGCTTAAGCACAATTAATTCTATGGTAAGCGGAGGAGGCTCTGTGATAAGCAAGTTAACCTTGAATCATTAGCATCTGAGTAAGGGAGATTCTTGCTTTGAAAATGTTGTGTTCTTGGGACAAAGCCAATAAGCCATATGGAGCACCACTGTGAATTATAACTATGTAATAAACTACATACAAATAAAATGGCTGAAATAGAATTATTGATATTTAAAGAAAAATATTATATAGTGGAAATAACAGAAACATGGCTTACTGAAATCTATGACTGGGCAATTACGCTAGAATGATATACATTGTAAAGAAGGGACTGTAAATACCAGAAAGGGGATTGGTTTACCTTTATGTTAAAGGAGAACTACAATCAGATTACAACTTTACATATGCAGTACTATAATTTAGTAAGAAGTGTTTCTCCCCAGTAGATATTTCATCTGAAGCAAGATGATTTATTACACAGCATTTCCAAACTCCTACACCAGGAAATGTGTCTGTGACATGCACCAAACAGTTTTCCATGAAAGGGTACCCTCCACCAGACATTTTTGCCTAATGTGTAATGTAACGCCTGCACACAAGTTAATCTCCTGCATTCCAAGAATGTCAACAAGCATGGACTGATGAGGTCAAAAGGTCAGCACACTGCTTAACCAACAGCAGTCAGGCAGTTTTTCTTCTTGTGTTTAGCAGTTATATCACACACATTTCCTGGTGTGGGAGTTTATCAGTGCTGTTTAATAAATCATCCTGCTTCAGATGAAACATCAACTGAGGAGAAACACTTCTCACTAAGGTATAGTACTGCATATTTAAAGATGTAATCTGACTATAGTTCCCCTTTAAGTTTTGTCTAAAGCCCTTATTAAAGGTGAACTATAGTGGTAAACCACTGATTGATCTAGTGGTAGTACATGAAATGTACTTTTGGAAGATCAGTTTTCATCTGACGATCCTCAGACCAGGACCTGCCATCCAGAGTTTCAGCAAAACTAACTGACTAAACATCCTAGATCAATCAGTAATAAAACTGATGAGTTTGCTATAAGCCACCAAATATACCAGAACCCATAGAAGATTTACTATTAGAACAAATAAATGAGACAACAACAATGTGGAGGTAGTAATAATGGGGGAGTTCAACTAACGTACAAAAATAGGAAACTGAAACGTGTAGATCCCATAAAGGAAACAAGTTTTTGTCAATAGAAAAAGATAATTATCTTGCTCAACTGGTGCAGGAACCAACAATAAGGATTGATTAGGGTGCCATTAGACCTAACTTTATCTAATAGACCTGATAGAATAACAAAGGTGCAGGTAGGGGGGCACCTAGGAAATAGGGATCATAATATCTAGATTTCCAGTTAAGCTTTAATAGGATTTATTATCATGGGGCCACTAAAACATTTTAACTTCAGAAAGGCTAAATTTAGTCAGCTTAGAGATGCCCTTACTATCATTGACTGGAAAAATGTTCTCAGTAATAAGAGTACAGACACTGAATGGGTTATCTTTTAGAAAATCTTGTCTACTTATTGTGGGAGAACATACCATATGGGAATAAGAGAGCTAGAAATAAAAGAAACCTATGTGAATGAATAAAAATGTGCTGGGGGTGGGCTTTAATTGCTAAAAAGAAAGCATTTACAATGCTAAAACAGGAAGGCAGTATAGAAGCACTACTGTAGTGTACCGAACGGACACTACTACCATTTTCTTGAGTAATTTCTTAAGTATTTCTCTATCACCTTTGTATCCCCTTGCAGGACTTTATCACTACTTTTGCCAGTTATGTTATATTTCCTCAATACAGATTATCCAATATTCAAGCACACAGCGCTACTTAGTAGAAGGTTCAAGGATTTCTTTAATGAATATGTAAAATAAAAACGGTTGTTTATGATATTAAATTGTGAAAGGAGGTTCCCATTGAAATTGCATATATTGTCCCTCCACAGGAAGTTAGGGGGTCTCTGATGGGAAACAGTGGAAGAACAGACAGCCCACCATATAGCCTAAAGGGATATAGAGCACCAACTGGGTGTTGGACCACAGAATTGAGGATTCATATGCTGAAGTTCTAATATTGCTGTTAAGGGGAGACATTGTCCATGTGTGAACGTATTTATGTACAGATGAAACAGATGGAAACTCATTTGTTGTATTAAGATATGTAAATATGTTTTACTGTGGATTTGGAAAATAAAAGATGTACATCATTTGGAAAATCATCTGGGCTGCAGACTACCTTATTTACCCCATGGGATCGGTGTGTGAAGGTAATTACAAATTGTTATACAGAGAACACGACATTTGAGGTATATCCTAATTAACATCAACATTAACTTTTATTTTGACTCCAACTGACCCAAGGGGTGTTAGGAATTCACATAGGCCCATGATAGGACTAATACACTACACCATGGGTTTGGTCACTGCGCTACAAAGGTATAGAGTTCAAAAATAAATACTATAAACCACAAATTAAAGCAACTAAGTTGGACACAGAAAGACTCATTGCCCAAGAGAGTAAAACAAACCCCAAAAATGTTCTTTAATTACATAAATAATAAAAAGATTAAAACTGAAAGTGTTGGTACCTTAAAAAATAATGAGGGGATTATGGTAGAGGCAGATCAGTAGAAACAAATGTATTAAATAAGTTTTTTTCTTCACTGTGTTCACAGAGCAAAAATGAAATGTCAAGTAAAATGAAAAGAGATAAAGTAAAGTAAATAAGGGTGGTTATTAATGGTGCAAACTAACACTGTGTTACTGTTAATAGTGGAGTACCCCAGGGGTGAGTTTTGGGCACTCTTCAGTATATTTATGAATGACCTTGCTGAGGGAAAGTATAGTAAAATTAAAATTTTTGCATATAATACAAATCTAAAGTAGTTAATATAAAGGAGGATAGTACTTTATTACAGATAGAGAAGGCTTAACACTGATAAATGCAAGGTTATGCATACTGAAAGGGGAAATGTATGTCTAGACTATTTTCTAAATGGAAAAACACTGCTAACACTGGGCCTCATGTTTTTTTTTTGTTTTTGTTTTCCTCTGGATCAACATTGCATGATAATAGACAGAACTGGATGGACATGTCTTTTTTCAGCCATATAAACTATGATACAATTAGGACTGGTCCAAGGTTTTTTGGCGCCCTAGGTGGAGGTCCATAATTCCACTCTCAGGGAGGAATTCACCATAGTGCGAAGTGAGGTCTGGATCCTTCGCCTCACTTCGCACAGACTGTTATGCACTCGCTGATGTCCTGCACGCGGACATCAGCAAACGCTTTAAAGGGATTCCAGTCTCGGCGAGGCGAGATTTACTTTTTTACTAATTTACTTTTTCTAAAACCTATTTATTTATGAAACCATTAAAGAAATCTGTTAAACTCACCTTACATGGCAGAGAATTCCATAACTGCCTTTTGTGGAAGGCTTAGTAAGGAACAATGCTGGATTTTTGAACCTTGAGAGCTTCCTGCTTGTAATTAAGATATGTTTTAGACTTTTGCAGTCATTGTTAGTTTTAGCATAGCGTGCCTCTCCATAGTCACCCTCAGTATACAGTATTTGTCTTGTCAGCCTCCTCCTCTAGCATATACTGTAATAATCTACAAGTGAATTTTTTTTTCCCAAATGCAAAATTTTTCAGCGCTGGTCCTAATCTGCCATTTAGCTGCCCAGTTCCCTGATGAGTTTAAATCATTCTGTAAAATGTCAAAACTGTGAGTGGATTGCATTATTTTACATGATTGTGTATCATCAGCGAGCGCAGAAACAGCCTTTTCACTGCCAACTTCAAGGTCAAGAATGAATACATTAAAAAAGCAGTGGTCCATGAACAGAACCTTTACTTTCACCATTTACATTACTGGTCCACGTAGAAATACCCCGTTTATCACCTTGTCCTTCAGCCTGTCTTCTATCCTGCTACATATAGCTGATCTCTGACCTATACCTGTTATTTATTCAGGAATCTCCCATGTGGAACTGTATCAGAAGATTCACAAAATTGAAGTAATTTGCATCTACTGCATCACCCAGGTTACAGTTCCTTACCACCTTCTCATACAACGTTATTAAATTTACCGGACATGTTAAACTATTGCTGATACTTATAACATTGTTATCTCTCTCTTTTTTTTTTTCAGGAAACTATTACAGAATCACTGTGAGAGAGCCAGTAGCAAAATGTACTATTTCAGTATCTGTAAAAAATAAAAAAGTTGTTTGAAACAGTATTCCTGATTCGTATTGCTTTGTGAATGACCTTCTTCTATGCTGCTCACAGCCATCTTTTATTTTTTTAAGTTTAAAAAAAAATACCCTTTATCCAATTTTTTTTTAATGGAATTTAGATAATGTATATTTATGAAATAACCCATAAACCACATCAACCCAACAGACTGCTGTAATCAGAAATGTGGAAAGCAACCTGAAGCAATCAAAAACAAGTTAGGTTCAAAGATGACATTTTTACTTCATAAGAATAATTACTATGTCAATTCAAGGGCAATTTATTTTTCTGGCTTTACTGGTCCTTTAACGCAGGCAGAGAATAATAAAGGTTTGAGGAGTTTTTTAATTGACATGTACAGCATAAAACTTTACTGAATATTTCTTGATGAAACCAGACTATGATTAGCTTTGTTAATTGCTTCTGCTTAGTGTATAAACAGCGAATGGCCGTTGGTCTGAGTACGGATGATATTATGTCTTTCTTGGGGACTCTAAAGTTAATCTTACTCTGAGGTCTATATCTGATCTGACTTCTGTGCTATGAGGATTTGGGTTTGAATTTAGCGGATGGAGAAGAGAGCCTTTAAAAACGAATGGGTAAAAGTATTGACATTTCATTTTAAATCTATGGAAAATCTGTTACCAAGAAAAGATGAAGTAAATTTAAGTGCTTTGAATAGATGAACCTTCTTTCAGTAGTTAAATGCTTCGATGGTAGATCACGATCATTTTCTTGGAATATCTTCTGTTTCTAGCAAGTGATATAAAGTGTGACAAGAGTGCAAACGATTCTAAGAAAATGCTGAAACAATTAGCAAAACTTATAAATTAAAAATGACATAGCTCAAGGGACTTAAGCTGCCTTGAAGACTTATGTCACACACAAACAGGTTTTATTAGACACAGTTATATTTAAATAGATAATGACAATGCACATGCAGATTTGAAAACAGATGAAGATGGAGCCAAGATATACTGTGCAGCCCACACAATCTAAGTTCATTATTGATAATTCCTTGAAGATGGCTTCAGCACTGTGAAGATCAAACAGCATAAACAGATATTCCTTGTGCTAAAGGGAACACCACTAATAAGGCCAGAAGAGAAGCTCATAGAAGGGCAGCCGCAAAGGCAGCTTTGCTTTAAATGTTTAGTTAATAATACTCTAAGGAGCACAGGGCATTGTGGGGGAAAGTGTGAAACTTGGGTAGCCAATAGAATAAAGGCCATTCCAGTTTTTTGTTTTTCTTTACAATGCCCTATTCACCTTGCTGTATACAAATTGGAAATTGCCAAGCAAGAACTGATAGTAGCACTGTTACCAGTTCCACTGTGTCTTGAAAGCTTAAATAAGTCTCATGGGAACAATATAACTGAAATGATTGTCTTATTAACTCTACAATATAAGTAGCAGGGGCACTAATGCTTTTTAAACAGCACACAAATTGGAGAATCAATAATTAATACTTGCATTGTACATAATGAGTTAAGGCTAGTCAGCATCACTAGGCACTCTGCAATGTAACTGTGATGGGAATAACATTTGGTTCTCTGAAGTACTGGTTTTCTAATGTAAAGGACCCAGGTCATTGTACATAAAATTGTCTAAATTAAACTGGAAGATGGTGGTTAGTGTTGATCGATGATATCGAGAAAAGTTGAAATCGGCACGATTATTACAATTATCAGGTGTTCTCAATGATTGGATAATTTTACTAAAAATCGTAATGATAATTGTCATCACTCGATAATCATTATTACATATACATAT
>WMED01009687.1:0-16170 GCA_019650415.1 Pipa parva | reverse complement strand
CTGAGCTTCAACAGTCAAATTCACAATTTTATAAATAAGCCTCCTTAGGATGTTAGACTGATATATGACCACACATTACCCTTTCAAATACTCTGGAGTAAAGAGGACTACAATGATTGCAATGTGTTCTGTGACTTCATCTCTACAGCACCATGGATGATGGTTGGTATGATATTTTTGTAGGATATGTTAAATCTAGTTTTATCTAAATGTAGTGTTGTGCAGTAAAACCAATGTTTTGTGGTTTATTTCAATATTAATTTACAAACCTAAATCTTGGAAATGTTTAATTTATGCCATACTTTCTTTTTGAGTTAGAATCTTTAATATTTACCTTGTTGATGGAATATAGATCCCATATTGCAGCATTTTGGTCCTTTTGAAATCCTGGGGGTATTATATAGCGTAACCTTAGGGTGAAATTTCAGGGATCCCCACTACTGGGATGGGGAGCAACAGCCTTCAATGTTCATTATGTTTAAATAATCCTTCTCACTATAGAACCAAGGACTTAAAATGGTTACTTTCTTTAATTAATTGTGACTTGATAAAAATGCCATCAGTTGTATGCATATAGTGCACATTCTGGGCTCCACCCACCCCCACCACCACACATACACACACACACACACACACACACACACACACACACACACACACACACACACACACACACACACTGGAATTTCTCTGAAAATTGCCTGTTTTCAGCATTTAGAGGACATCTATTGGCCTTTTATGGTATGGGTCCAGTAATGGCTTCCCCCTTGGCAATATGGGACATATACCTCTTGATGCCATAGTTCATCAAAACTCACCTACTTTCAAAATGTATTTCATTCTCTAGTAGAATATATAAAACGTCCACTGTAACTGTAAAATATAATGTGAATTTTTAGTTTACATATATAATATGACAGATTTTCATAAATTTACTGCTCAGCTTCTTTGCAGTACTGACTATTAATTCTGTTATTGTTCAGATTGTAATTCATTTTTAGTACATTGTAGTAGTATTCTAGACTGTTTGCAACTGATCTTCATTGTAGTTTTTACATTTCTTTAACCTTTTGTTCAAAACCTCTATTAGTTCCTGGTTTTCTAGTTGCTAGGGTCCTTTAACCTGGCAAGCAGGTGCCACATTAAATACAAACAGGAAGAGCAATAGGGCCTGAACAGAAAGCCAAGAAATTAAAAAGCATTGTAAATAGGTTAGAGTTAGACTGTGGCTACCAGCATGTCCCACAAGAAGTTACTAATACCAATACCAAAAAGGATACTGGGAGTTATAATGCACAACACTTGCAGTAGAAGATGGTAATTGGTGTAGATTCAGAGCAGTGATATATTTACTCTATAGGAAGGAGAAGCAGCTGCCTCTGGGCCCATGTTGTGAAAAAATCCCAGCCCTTTCACCTCATCTGCTAGAAAGAGATAGTTTCTTGCAATATTACAGTTGTGGGGGAACCTAAACTAAGTTTGTACCAGGGCCCATGCCGGTATGTGTAAACTACTGATTCCGAGTGTACAATTATTAATAAACCTTGGAGAACTTGTTATTTTAAAGTAGAAAAACCAGGTGAGTGTTGCATTTCTACTGACTTTATGTAAAATGCAAAACCAATCTTTAATCCACAGGGTCTCAGAACTGTCTCTGCAGAATGAGAAGCTCAGGAGAGAGAACAATAAGAAAGACAAAGAGAAGCAGATTCTGGTGAGTTTGCTGTATGTTTTACTGATACAGTTATATGTGCATAAAGTGATATTTGCACTAGTTACATGCAGTTTGCAAATGATTCATGCTTCAGATAATCAGAAGTGAATACTAATGTAAAGTTTTATAAAATGCATTATAT
Source organism: Pipa parva (assembly GCA_019650415.1). NCBI lineage: Eukaryota > Metazoa > Chordata > Amphibia > Anura > Pipidae > Pipa > Pipa parva. Next base: position 14,314 of record WMED01009687.1, on the reverse strand, counting down.
AGATATCTAGCGTATGATGTTTAACCTACCTTACTGACATTCTACATCAATCCCTTTGTTTTTTTGTGTGATATGTAGGTAAATGTAATTGTTCTGCATGTACTTGCGAGCTTTCTTGCATATATAGACTGCATGTGTGTTACTAATAAATGAAAATGTAACTAAACTGAGAAAAACTCAAACATTGTCTAAAAATAATGCACAGGTATTTTTTTGTTTGATATGTGGTTGAGAATAATTTCCAAAATGTTAAATGGTCCACAGAGGCAGCCAGAGAAATTGCAGTAGTTACATTGTTTGAATTCACTACATAGACATCTCAAATGAGACATTCAGCATGCGTATGTCAAATCTTAATGGACCAGTAGCAACAGAAAAATAACATTTCCCTTTGGAGTTGGTAAAGCATTTATAGGACTTGTAAAAATGTTATCTTTGAAGTTGACTTTGTGAATATTATTGCTTTTTTGTCTGTTTTTTATCTTTATTGATAGCAGCCATGTTGCATGTATTAGTTAAACAAACCTCACCCAGACCCATTGTTTTACATAATAAGTTTGAAGAGTCCCAGAAAACCCATATTTAAATATTATACTTTGTAGACCCCTTTTAGATTTTTTAAGCATATGTATAGTCATTCTAAAGGAATTTGGAACATTTCATTTTTTGGTGATATTGTCCGTTTAACTAGTCACAAGTTCTCAGGCAAATGTTATTTTTCTGGTGTATGTAGGAGGGGCTGGAAGTTGTAGTTCATTGTTAGCTAAAGAATAGTGTTCTACAAACCCTGTTCTAGACATAATTATTACCTGCTACATAAATGATTTCTTAGGAACTGTTGTATTGTTCAGGGGATGAAAGAGTCAAAATCACTGGACCATTTGTTTGTGCATGTACGTAGAATTATTTAGTATATATTATTTTTTTAATATCTGGTGTCTTTTGCAGCAGATCATTAAACATCACCCTGTCTAATGCCTCCAGGTGTTTTATTGACTGTATTGAAAGATCTGTTTATCCATTAGTGTGAACAATGGTCGCATATGGCCACTTACAGAGACTTGCACTGGAAAATGCATTTCCTATGAAGCCTCATAAAATGTCCTGTGGGAGTTTATACAGAGAGAACCATATTGAAAGTGATTACTTTATCTTAACTTCTTGGTACTTTACGAAAATATTTTGGCTCGCCTTACAGTATTACACACTTGGGATTTGCAGTTAACACTGTCACTTGCAGACACATAATAAAATAACTATAAATCTATTTGAATCAGTGACTCAAGATATGAAATTTACCATTAGGTTACTTGCAACTGACCTATTCTTCCAGGTGAAATTTTGAGATGTGATTTATGGAAGGCATGAAGAAAAAGAGGCCATATGGGAGATACTGATTGCTGTAGCTTTCAGTCCCTGGAGTTAGTTATCCAAAATACTGGCCAATAGTATATGTGAAGAACACAATTCTCCGGGCTCATCAACATGATTAATTGCCATGTTTATATTTTTTAATTTGTGAGAGATGTACAGGAGAAAAATATTTATATTAATGTATTCTAGCCACATGAATAATGGAGCTACAACTTATCTATCTGGTGCAGCAATGGCAATCACTGTCTTACTGTCAAAGTGTCTTCACTTAAATAAAAGCATAGCTAGTAGTGTAGCAGAAGGCGGCCAAATCACTATTACAGAATGTAAATCCACTTATGATACAGTACAAAGGTAAATACATTGAAGCAAATGATATGGATAATTCATGATATAGAATGCTTGATGTGTGTAACCTGTAAGGAATACTTACCGGCATCCGTTCCAGCTCCAGGTCCTCTCTCCTAGTGCACACTCATCGCACACTAGCGGCGCTTTATGCGCACACTCGGGAGGCAAACCCGCCGTGATGTCACGGGGGCACGCGGCCGGTGCCTATATAAGGCAGATGCGCTCCAGATGCGCCCGAACTTAAAGAAATACTAGTATATGGTATTGTGGGCTTTGTGACTATTAGTCTAATATTAAAGTGATACTTGTTCTGCTATTCTGTCAAAGCTTTAGTTATCCTGATCATCTACCTAAGTCCTGTGTCCTGTCATCAGAGTCCTGTCACCAGAGTCCTGTACCTGAGTCCTGTATTTGGTCCGCATTGTAACCACCACTGAAAAGCTGACCTAGGGGCCGCGACCTGGGTACTCACAGCAGCTGAGTCCAGTACCCCCTTGTGGGGGTTAAAGGTGAAGACTGGAGAGTACCTTAGACTCCGCGCCCTAAGACAGCTAGCGCCAAGTTCAGTGTGGTTTTTCACCAGTGACCTCCTTCTCCTCAATTAAGGTTCCGAAACCTTACAGTAAGTTCGGGCCATGGAGCGCTCTGAGGTTGCTGGTACCACCCCAGAAGAGATGTTACTCGCCTTGGCCAGACGCATGGAATCCCCTGGTTGAGACAGCATAATCCCGTAATAGACTGGCAAGAGAACAATATCCTCCTTTGGTCTCCCCTGTGTTATTTTAAGTGTAGTGCTGCAGTTCCTAACTTACCCACGGTTGAAGTGTCTCTCTCTCCGGAGCAATATTCTTTGTTACCCTTGACTATCACGATTTTGCCGATGTGTTTTGCAAGAAGAGTGCGGATAATTTACCTCCACATAGGCGTTATGACTGTCCTGTTGAACTTCTACCAGGTACTTTTCCTCCTCGTGGCTGGATTTATCCTTTGTCAGTTCCCGAGACGGAGGCCATGAGAGAGTACATCATCGAAAATTTACAGAAAGTTTTTTATCCGTCCCTCTACATCTCCCTCTGGAGCAGGCTTCTTTTTTGTTGAAAAGAAGGACGGTTCCCTTCAGCCTTGCATTGACTACAGAGAATTAAATAAAATTACCATCAAAAACCACTTATCCTCTGCCACTCATTTCGGAGCTGTTTGATTACCTAAAGGGAGCTACTGTATTCTCAAAGCTTGATCTCGGTGGGACCTATAACCTTATTCATATTCGTCAGGTAGATGAGTGGAAAACGGATTTCAATACTCACAAAGGACATTACGAGTATCTGGTGATGCCTTTCGGGTTATGCAATGCCCCAGCCGTCTTCCAAGAATTTTTGAATGACATCTTCAGAGACTTGTTAGGTCATACCATGGTCGTCTACTTAGATGATATTTTGATTTTTTCTAAATCCCAGTCCAAACATTTGTCTCATGTGAGAAAGGTCCTTACTCGACTCAGAGAAAATAACTTGTATGTGAAGCTGGAAAAAAGCCAGTTCCATGTGTCAAAGATTGCTTTCTTAGGGTACGTTATTTCTGATGGAGGACTAGAGATGGATCCTAATAAAGAATCTGCTATAAAGGATTGGCCACTTCCCACTACTTTGAAAGCAATTCAACAATTCATAGGGTTCGCCAATTACTACCAGTAGTTCATCAAGTCCTTCTCCTCTATCACTGCACCAATGACAGCCCTAACCAAAAAGGGGGCTAAGCCTGCGCAGTGGTCGCCCGAAGCTCTCTGTTCCTTTTCCCGTTTGAAGGAGGCTTTTTTTTCCACACCTGTACTGCACCATCCAGATCCGTCCAGATCCTTTTGAGTGGATGTAGACACCTCTGACATTGGAGCTGGAGCCATTCTTTCTAGGTAATCGTGAACTTTTGGCTATTAAAATGGCTTTGTCCGAGTGGCGTCACTACTTAGAAGGATCTGTACTGCCTTTTGTCATATTTACCGACCATAAAAATTTGGAATATTTAAGGATGGCCCAAAGATTGAATCCCCGTCAGGCCCGCTGGGCACTTTTCTTCTCCCGTTTTAAATTCGTTATCATGTATATTACTGGAACTAGGAATAAGAAGGCAGATGCCCTTTCTTGAAGTTTCGCTCAAGAATCATCCGTGGATGAAGTTGGTCCTATTGTACCAGCTGGGAAATTTTTAGCTGCCATAACTCCAGTTTCTCTTGCTCAGTTAAAGGATGTACAAGACACTGCTCCTCCCGAAACCCCTCCAGGGATACTTTTTGTACCTCCTAACCGTCGCTCTGATATTTTATCTTTAGTCCATTCTTCCAAACAAGCGGGTCATCCGGGAGTTGCCAAGACTTTAAATTTGCTTTCCAGGAGTGTACGGTGGCCTAATATGTCTCAAGATGTTAAGGATTTCGCAGCTGCTTGCCAGGTGTGTTCTCAATCTAAATCTTCACATGCAGCTCCTTCCGGCCAACTTCTTCCCTTACCTGTTCCAAGCCTTCCATGGATGCATATAGCCATGGATTTCATAGTGGATCTTCCTCCCTCCAAGGGTAATACCTGTATATGGGTAGTCACAGACTGGTTCAGCAAAATGTCAAATTTCATTCCTGTACGGAAGCTTCCTACTGCAAAAGAACTCATTCAGCTCTTTATTGCTCATATTTTCCGTCTCCATGGTATCCCACAGGAGATAGTTTCCGACAGAGGCTCACAGTTTATTTTGTGTTTTTGGAGAACCTTTCATCTAGCTCTGGGGGTCGACCTGCATTTTTCCTCAGCCTATCATCCTCAATGCAATGGTAGTTCCAAGAGGACTAACCAAATTTTGGAACAGTTTCTTCGCTGTTTTGTGACCGAGACCCAAGACAATTGGTCGGACCTTATCCCATGGGCTGAATTTTCTCATAACAATGTTTTTCATTCCTCCTCACAGGTCTCCCCTTTTTTCTGTGTACATGGACATGGCGTGAAGGCTTTTCCTTTCCCTCTTCCTCCTACTTCTGTTCCAGCTGTGGACTCAGAATTATCATTTTTTTCCTCTATTTGGCGGACTGTTCAAGCAAGTCTGGAAAAAGCTAAAGACTCGCAAAAGACCCAAACGGATCGTAGGAGATGTCCCGGTCCACTAGAAATATTGGTCTCAAGTTGCCCTCTGGCATCATTAACCCTGTGTCTGTAAAGCTTACTTTACCCAGTAGCCTACGCATTCCTAACTCCTTTCATGTTTCTCTGCTTAAACCTTTTGTCCAAAATCAGTTTTCTTCCAGTACTCCAGCACCTGGTCCAGTCCTTGTGGATGGTCAAGAGGAATATGAGATTGGAAAGGTCTTGGATTCTCAAGTATCTCATTGAAAGCTTCAGTATTTTGTCAGCTGGAAGGGGTATGGTCCTGAAGAGAATTCATGGATTGATGCTACTGACATACATGGCCCTAGGTTGGTTAATGCCTTTCATAGAACTCACCCTGATGGGCCTAGAGGGCTTCCGGAGGACGCCCCTGAGGAAGGGGGTACTGTAAGGAATACTTACCGGCATCCGTTCCAGCACCAGGTCCTCTCTGCTAGTGCGCGCTCGTCACGCACACTGCCAGCGCTTTATGCGCACGCTCGGGAGGCACGCGGCCAGTGCACACAGAGACAGGAGTGCGCCTGCCTCTCTTCCTATATAAGGCAGACGCCCTCCAGCTCCGGTGCCCAAACTTAAAGAAATACTAGTATATGGTATTGTGGGCTTTGTGACTATTAGTCTAATATTAAAGTGATACTTGTTCTGCTATTCTGCCAAAGCTTTAGTTGTCTTGTGTCCTGTCATCAGAGTCCTGTCACCAGAGTCCTGTTCCTGAGTCCTGTATTTGGTTCTCATTGTAACCACCACTGAACAGCTGACTTAGGGGCCGTGACCTGGGTACTCTCAGCAGCTGAGTCCAGTATCCCCTTGCGGAGGTTAAAGGTGAAGACCGGAGAATACCTTAGACTCCTTGCCCTAAGACAACAAGTTCAGTGTGGTTTTCCACCAGTGACCTCCTTCTCCTCAATTACAGTTCCGAAATCTTACATAACCAGGGTAAAGAGACTCTGAGCATTGTGAAAAACCATTGATTTGAACAGCAGCCTTCTGGCTGTTTTTTTTTTTGGTTTTTTTTTTACTACAGCTTCCAGTATTATTTACTTTGCTATGATGCTAGGAGTTCAGTAGTTAAACTTCAGCTTGCAACTCCCTATATTAAGGAAGAAATGACATGCTGGCAATCAGCCATCCCCTTTAGAAGCATGTGTAAACACAAAGTACCAAACTATTCTGCTAAGAGTACTTGTAAAATTTTTAGCTAGTTAAGCAACATATAAAGCCTAAGTGCTCTCTGATAGAGTATTTTTGAGTTATGGGTTCCATTTAATGTCCAAAGTGAATAATAGCAGCCCTGTCAATCTATTAAATTGGGTCACTGCAGACTTCTGTTGTGACACCACCAGCTTAGGACCCTTTTGAGTTGATATATTGGTGTGATGTGGGAGAGCTTTAGCCTTTTGGATTTCTGCCCTGGTGATATAAGGATCCACTCCCACCAAGTCTACTGTTAGGTCAAGAAAGGTAAGAGTAATAGTTAATCTTAGAAGGTGAAAGTCCAGACCAGTTGTGTAACAGGTAGCAGTACACTTCACCATGGATTATAGAGGACCCAGGCATTTGAGTGTCCTAGCCCTGCTGGATACTTGAAAAATAGGTTGAAGATGATAAAGTAGAATAGCATGGTATACTGTATTGGACAGATGATGAGTTGTTCTGGAAAGCTCCCCCATGAACATGTCTGTGGCAAAAGTTTAGCACTCTCAGCCACTAGAATAAGTGCTAAGCTTGTCATCTGTAAGTATCTATCAATTATCATTTTTGCTACAGTCTGTACTATCAACTGTATCTTGCTAAAATACTTTTCTAGACCTATGTCTACCCTTTACCTTTTAGAACAGCAAACCTGGGTGTGGAATAGATTGCCCTTGTTAGTAATTGTGTTACACTGTTTATGTAAACATAAGTAAAGAAAAGCTTTTCCTGGTTGTTTTTCTGTTAGAATTGTAACATCAAGTCTATTGGGTAGGGGAAGAGATGTACTGAGACCTACCACCTGCCTGCGCTACAAACACATCTGGAAAAGCTGTAAGATCCACTAGCTATATTTCTGATGGGAGCATGGTATTAGATTGAAGTCTGACTGTTCACAACTGGCCCGTAATGACTCATGCTCAATAGAACATGACAGCTATAGACTTATTAGAATTGTGATATATCAGCATTTTACTGGAATGTAAAGAAGTGAAATACCCCAGTTGAGTATGTCATTACCCAGCACCTGCCATTAGTTAGTTGTAACTGAATTTAAACTGATTGCTCATGATCCAGTTCTGCATGTTCTTGGAACTTTTCCCAGGTCAGAGACCTTGAGCACAGACTGATAAGGTGACACTAGGAGGAGATGAGAAGGACTGAAAGAAAGCTTTACAGTGTTTGTATTATTCTGTGAAGTTTGTAACAACTCAGCCATGAAACTGAGAGATAAATACACTGCTCAGTATGGTTTCTCTTCTGCTCATATGAAGCATCTGCTAAATGTTTACATTTCTTTATATCTATTACTTGTCACTTAGTAGAAACTATAACGTTAGGATTGGGGAATTATACACTTACTTCAGAGTGACACAAATTCAAAAAGAAATTTGATTTTTCAAAAGAGACTTATAGCCAAAAATGTACATTGTGGATATAGTATGTCTGCAATATTTTATGTGAAGTAAATATTTTACAGAGGCTATACAAAACTCTCATTCTGACAGTTCATTCTGGAATGCTTCTGAAGTATAAAGGAAAAATTCTTGAAAGCTAATTGAATCAGTTTAGAGAACACCAAGGTTTTGATTTATGCAACAAATATTTTTGTCCCAGTAGTATTAACTACAAAGCCTGACTGTTTTATCTACGGTCTTAAAGTGTTTGTTCAACTTAGAATTCATTTTTATTGTATTGTAGAAAGTATAATTCTAAGACAGTTTGCCATCGGTCTTCTTTGTAGTTTTTCTTTTTTAACATTTAACCTATTTGTTTATGTTTATTCTGGTTGGTAGGGTACCATGCATTACCTTGCAACCAGTGTCATAGTAATGTACAGAGTAACAGCACAATACCTTACCAGAAAGATAATGAAAAGAATACAAAAAAATATAGTAAAAAAAAGCCAAGCCTCAGATTAAGGGGGTAATTCAGCATAGTGCGAAGTGACCTTCAGATCCTTCCCATCACTTCGCAGAGGCTGTTATGCGCTCGCTGATGTCCTGCACGCGGACATTGGTGAACGCTTTAAAGGGATTACAGTCTCGGCAAGACCACTCGCCAGCCTCTGCAAAGTGATGCGAAGGATCCAGAGGTCACTTTGCACTATGCTGAATTACCCCCTAAATGTTTTTGGCAAAACAAGCTAAAAATTAAGCTTGCCTTTAAGTACAAGAAATCACTGAGCATCTTTCATACAAGGGCTACACACTTGTATCTGTGGCCAAAATGCAATCAACTGCTTGTCTGTTTGGTGAATGACCAATCACAATGAACCTTAAACACCTAGTGGCTACTTAAACATCTTCTAGTGGTTACTAGATCTGCCAACAGGGGAACATGGGTGTACTGCTATCTCAGAAAACCAACAGGGCCTAATCAAATAGTAATAAATAGGCTTCTGAGTACTGACCAATGAAACTGAAGGCCTACTAGTTGCTGAGTAATTTAACCAGGTAGTTTACAGTATAAATAAGATAATTAACAACTCTGTTTGGGGCACATTGACTTCTGATGGTAGCCCTGTTGCTTAAGTTACAGCACTTAGTATAAAGTGACCCAAGGCAATTATTACTGAATTGTTTTCGCACAGCAGGAAACAGAAAAAAAATCAGCTATCACTTTTTTATTGTACATTGTGGCAGTCTAAAAGGGGGTGCCCTTATCATTGCTTTTGAATTTTTTTTTAACTACAGAGGATCTTGTTTTTAATATGACCAAATAAAGCCTTTTGCTTTTACCTTTGGGAGTGCCAAGGACATCGTTTTGTTGCATCTTTTTCTTTTGCCAAAACTTAAAGAAGAGTTTTGACTTATATTGATGCCCCTTGTCTGGGTCCAATGCACCCCTATCCACAGGTATTAGTTGTACAGCTCTTGGCTTTGATTGCTGTCTGTAAAACTTTTAATATGAGACAACACTAACGTGCCTGCTCCCACTCATTGTCATACGAGCAAATATAATGGGAAAGAATGTTCTCTGCACAGGGCAAGCTGCAATTAACTACCAAAATAAACACTTAAGTAAATGAGAGATACTAAAAGTTCATAAATAACAGGTGCTTCCAAACAGGCATGGTTCCAGCATTAATTGAGTGCTTAACATGCCATCTTTTTTTTTTTCACTTAAAGAAAAACAGACCATAGTGGCTGTAAGAAGAAGGAAATTTGCCTTACAAATTTCTGAGGGAAGCTGAGTTACTATATCCTCTGAAATTCTCTGCTTTACAAGTTCATTATAATCATTGCTTGTACAGAACCTAATTCATCAACATGCGCAATCATCTACTTAGGTCTAGAAACCCATAGCAACTAATCATAAAATAGCATTCACCAGCATTCACCAGTGTAGAGGAGCTATTATAATGAATGTCAATCTCTGTTTCTTATAGGTTACTAGACCTTAGTAAAAGATTGACCCATTGAAAAATTGCCCATTTTCTCCTCAAAGTCTATTGTTTTGGTATGACAGCTGCTCTCTAGTTTCTGTAAAGCTATTAGTTTTTATAGACAAATATAGGCAATGTTACTTATAAAGTGCAGATGATTTTGGTCAAAATAATGTAGGGCATATCTATCAAGTTGAGAAGTTGACAAAATTTTCTATTTTCAATCAGTGAATCTTCTTTTTTACTTTTATACTCTATTGTAAGATTGTACGGAGCTTTACTGAGATTCTGATTGAACTTTTGGATTTGTTATTTACTGCATGCTTGTTGCTTTTTAAAATGTTCTATTTTGCCATTTTGGGTGAAAATGCTAATCAAAATTAATAAATGTGTTCATTATTGTGGAAAAAAATTATTTGTTTTACTGTTCATGCATGTAATTGCATAGTTCAGTAACAAAAAATGTTCACATTTTGCCTTAAAGCATATCAAAATTTTCATTTTTGTTTACATTTCCACTAAAACGTGAAAAAAAATCCTCCTTTTTTCTCAGCTGAATAAAAAGCTCAAAAGACAACACTTACATGATTATTCTAGAGTTACAAATTACAATAATTAATGGCTATGAAATAGTTGTACAGCATATACAACATACATAGGCTTTGTATGTTTCTCTTATTGGAGACTCTTGTTGATAACCCTAGTGTAGTTAGGTAAAATTACTGTTGGTTTACAAAATTCCAGAATGAAAATAATAATAATATTCCATATTCTATTGATCCATACCTGATGTCTCTTGTGTATGCGTGTTGTATACTTTTCCAAATAAAACTACCTTAGTGAATTTATCCTGCTAGTTATTGTCAATTGCACTAATATGATTAACCCCAAGTGGCCTTCACTTGTTTCTCAGTGTAACTCACACAAAACAGATAATTATACTTTTGCATTTGTAGACCTCAGGGACTGAAGCAGTATGTGGTCTCTATGCCTAAGGCCAAGGAAATGTTCCACAGTTACATCACTAGCCTCTGTCTGAGAAAAGCCTGATTTATATTGATGGGTTAGCTCCTTGTAACCTTGGACAAGTCATCTTATCATTTTGTGCCTACAGCCCCAAACATACATTGCTGCGTAAGGAATAGAGTGCCTGTACATGAATATGTCTACCTTGAGCACCATAGAGAGTGAAGCTAAAAATACAGGAAATGATGAAAATATTGATCCTGGTCTGTGGGTGATTTCCAGTTCAGCTAAGTAATACTGCAGAAAGACTTTCTCTTTAACTGTCTGTTATTTCTTTCTGCAGGAGAGTAATGGCTCTGATACCATGCAAGAACTTGAAGGTGTCAGAGAAGAGTGTGAGTCAATGCAGCAAATGTTGATCTCCATTACTCAGGTAAACAGCCAGAAGCATCTAATTGATCTCTGTCAGCCTATACAAACTTGCCGATGTGTTTTCACTTCACACCAACCACTAAAAAAATAGGTGATATCATCTATCTCGGATAAGGAATCATCACTTCTGCCTCTTAGTACATTATTTAAAAAAATATCTCCACGTATGTGCCCTCCTATCTTTGTATATAAGTCACCCTCCTATTTAGATTGTAAGTTCTGTGGGGTAGGGACCTCATCCCCTTGTTTCAGTCATGGACAGGCGCTTAGAGAGATGCATCTTAGTGATTTTATTCTTGTAATTTATTTCACTTGCTCTATGTTAAGCACTTTGATATGTCTGTATTATAATTATATTTTTTAATTTAACAGTACAGCATTACCTAGTTTCACTTTCTAAATAAAAATAGACATACAAAATATTGTATGTATGTATAATTTTATTTATAAAGTACCACAAACATAAGCAGTGCTGTACAGTTCAGAATAAAAATAAAATACAGACATGGGAAATTGCATAAAACAATACAGTATAAGATCACAAGAATACATCACTTTAAGTGCTATGTTGAGGTTGACACAAGAGGTTGGAGGTCCCTTCCCCATAGAGCTTACATTCTAAATGATAAACATATATAAGTGTACATGCACATACCTCTGTGGTAGTCAGCCATTCTAATGAATGTGATGCATTTTGGCCACAATTTGATAGCAGTTTTACTATTAGTGAGCACAAGTTGTGTTATTATCCTTAGGGCAACCAATTTGTCTTACTGCACAGTTACTCATCAGGCAAAGTGCCCAAGTTCAGTCACACTCCAGTAAATTCCTGGCAGGAAGTGGACAAAATGAGCATTTTCACCTGCTACTGAATTTGACAAAGTGACTGAGGTAAAAGTGCAATATTAAAAAACACCAGTGTCACTTTGACCTTATTCCTTTCCAGATTACTTTATTTTATAATTAATAGATATTAGATCTTGCCTTGAATCTTGTGAGACTGTTCTTATGATTCGGACATCAGAGGTAGAGTCCAAGCTAAAAAGTGTGATAGTGCTCATGTTTATTAAGTATATAGAGAAATAGCGTGGTTGTCTTATTGCAACCAATATACATATAACTAACAAGAAAAAAGTCATTACCCCTCTTTACGAACGTATAACTAAATTCTCAAATCATCCTGTCTGCACAGATTTGTCAAGTAGATGAGAACCCGGAGCTTGCAAATGTAGATGGCGCTCGAGGAATTGCTGACGATGAAATGAGGCAGTCTCTTTCCCCATTATATAATACTGGCTCTTCCCCAAAGCGTCAAAAATCTCCTACTCGCATTCGCTCCCCCCAGAGGCCAGAGGTTGCACTGAAGGCTGTTCAGAGTACTTTTCAACAATACCAAAACAGAGAAAAGGTAAACTATGGAAATGTCAAAAGCAATTTGTTCTTATAGATAGTCATGCATGTCAGGTCCTTATTTTACACTTATTCCAAGCTGTTATATTAGTATCAGCATATATATGTTTTACAATATGTCTACTGAAAGTATATAATGTTGATAACCAAAATATATTGCCAAAAGGGAATATATTCAGGTCAGAATTTACAGTTTAATAAATACTAAAAAGCACTGTCTGATGTCTTTATGATAAATCCATCATTGGGACCATTGATTTTATGGAGTCTACGAAAGTCGTTTAATTTTCTTCAGTAGAGGAAGCAGTATGCAGTGTCCTGCATGTATTAATATCCATTTTAATATGCTGGTAGATATGCCACTGGGTAACATTTAGTGTTCACAGTTTTCTTTAAAGTATACCCCCATTTTAACACAATTTATGTGTCCAGGAAACAGGGACAGGAGGAATGTTTGTTGGTTTTAGAAGCTGTATTTGTACATTACAGTAACCAGGAACAGTGCCAATGTGACAAGAGCTAAACTTAAACCAATGCCGTCATAAGAGGAATGTGAGGTTCTAACTAAAATGACCTCATTTGGTGACCATCTTGCCAAAAGTTTTTAAATAAAAATCAATTTTTATAGTTTTTCCACACTCTGGACAAGCACACATGCACACACATAACACTGATACCAGTGTCATCAAACTAACTCTATATCCTTGGATAGGAGCTGAATGCTGAGCTTGCAACAACCCGGGAGACTGTGGATGAAACCAAGAAACAGCTGGAGGAACATCGTCAGGAGTCAGAAACTCATATACAAAAGCTGGAGAGGGAAAACAAGGATATACAAAGTAACCTGGAATGTGTAAAACAAGAATCACAGAGATGCCAGACCAGCATAGAAGCTCTGAACAGGTAAGAGGACAAAGCAACCAAGAAGGATTGAGGTGGGTTAGAACAGGCCAAAATTCCATCTACTGCATAAGAAATACAGTTAATGATTTCTTTAGGTGGGATTGTTTCACATGCTCCCTACTATATACACATTGCATTGTCTAGCAAGAGAAGTAGTAACTGTTTTTTGATGAGATTATGAGCAGATGCATGCAGATTATTAATGAGTGCCCCTGGTGCTAAATTTGCAGGTAGATGTTGCAGTTTACAAGTACAAACGTATCTTAATATTCTGAGCCATCGCAGTAAGGGGGTAATTCAGCAAGCAGCGAAGTGAGCTACGATGCGTTCAGCTCACTTCACAAATGGTAGTATGCGCATGCTGATGTCCTGCGCGCAAGCCAAACGCATCATAGCTCACTTCGCTGCCTGCTGAATTCCCCCCTAAATGTCTGCATAACCTGGCAGGTATATGTGTATAAACTTCAGAAAACATTTATTACATTGTATTTTATCACCTGACAGTTTTAAGGGTTAATGTTCCTACACATAGAAATGTTGTCACATTTCTCAAGAAACACATTACAAAAGAAAGAAAAAGGAGACATTCACACAGCATATTTCTGTGAAATGGGTTTCTTTTTTATTTTATTATGGGCATATTTTCTAGATGCATTGACAAAATTGTTACCTGCCTTTCATCTGATATGTGTTTACTTCCTTTATGTTCTTATTCATGTTCGATTATACTGAGTTTGGACACAAAAGAATTATGAGATTGATCATAGTATTATTTAGCAGAGAGAGAGCATAAGGAGAGTGAAATAAAAGCAAAACAACAAAGACTGTAGTATTCAAAATCTAGGCAAATTACCATAGGCAAACCAGCACAATATTGACATTGACAACCACACAACTTTATTTAAGATGCTGTTTAAAACAGAATAGGATTATTATATGTTTATTTCTGTATGTATTTGTATATTTTTATTTATAAAGTGCCACACAGTTAGGCAGCACTGTACAATCCAACAATACAGTTATAATACAGACAAGGGACGTGTGTAACAAAGAACAAGGGAAGTAAATTACAAGTATATTAATAAGAAAATACATCACTCTAAGTGCCAGGCCATGATTGAAACAAGTGGATGGAGGTCCCTGCCCCATAGAG
>WMED01009685.1:0-16170 GCA_019650415.1 Pipa parva | reverse complement strand
CATGAGCCCTCCTCAGACCACAGAGGGAGTCAGACAGGACTCCCTCCTTGGTAATTGCAGAGTGCCCCACAGCACAACTAACCATGTGTCGCTGCACACTAGTTGAAAAACACTGACATAGATCAACTAAAATGGGAACCCTAAGAGGACACGAATTATAAAACATTGTAAACTAAATAACAGTCTTGTAAATGTGAAAGTAGCTTCCAAAATAATAACAAAAGCAGCTTCCAAAATAATAACAAAAGCAACTTATTTCCCAATTTCATCCTCACAACAGATTCAAGGTTTTTTCATACATGAGAATTATTTCATTCATGCAAACCTTTAATACCTCAACCCATCAGCAGAGTAGAACATGGTTTCCACTGACGTAATCTATGAATGTACATTGCAGAGATTTGCTTTCACTTTGACATTAAAGAGTAACCAAAGCATCAGCATGTCTGGCATCCTAAATGCCGGTGATTTACCCAAACTAAGGTCTTTGTTTCATGCTAATAGGAAGGACTTTGGAGCCCCCAGTTCCAGAGACCTAGGTTCTCTGGATCTAGAAGCATCCAAGTCCTTTTTGTTTGTTCTCTCTTCTTCATTACTTATTGCAGAATTTTATATAATTTCTGATGTTTACTTGAAAAAATATGTTTTGTTTCTTTGTCTCCATAATGATTTCACTTTGGCAGAATTGTCCACAGAACTCCAGGATTGCGTCAGACCATTCACAAGATTCAAAAGAACAAATTATATCCGTTGGCCCAATTCGAAGGAAACGTTAGTATTGACAGCAAAATAATATTAATTGGAAAGTAATCTATCTGTATCTAATCTATCTGTCTATCTGGCTGTCTGTCTCTCTCATACTGTACATTTGAACATGAAGGTAAGATTGATATTAGTAGTCCTTACTGGCCATAATTATCCTTCAGACATATTACCTAGTGTGAAACCTTATCCAATATAAGACACCCTCAGCTCTATCTGTTTATTTACATATCATGTCTTTTGGTTTTGAAGGTCTTGATTGGTGCGAGGACAATGGAGGTTGTGAACAGATTTGCACAAGCAGATTAGATGGACCTCTCTGTAGTTGTGTAACTGGTACCCTACAGGATGATGGTCGCAGTTGCAGAGGTAAGGCCCCTATAAGGTTTAAGGGTAAACCAACCTACAAATATCTTAAGATTTTTACACTATAATCTGATAAGCTCAGTTTTTGTCCAGACTATGATCAAACATTTTGTTGATCATAGGGGAAGGAGGTCAAGTTTAGGGATGGGCGTTGTGGGCGACAGTGCCCCCTCAGATAGATTGCGCCCTGGGATATCGCCCATAGGTAGAACCGGCCCAGATAAAATGTCATAAAACAGCACCGAGTGGCTTAAAAACAGGAGGCAAGTAAAAAAAAATGTTATGGCTCACTTACTAGGGCTAATTTTAAATATAAGAACCTCAGTAATAAAAAAAAAAATTCAATACCATGAAATAACTCTTAGTGTCAAAGGGCAGGGTCACACTGGCTGTTTTGCATCTGATCTGGAAAAATAGTATCCATTGCTATATGACAGGGATGGCGAACCTATGGCATGTGTGCCGTCACCACCGCTCCCTTCAGTGCAGCCTGTGGACCCAACCTGACAGTTTTCAGGCTGGATCCGTGGCCTACACTGAAGGAGCGCTCGCTCGCTGGGGGAGTTCTCCTTGTCCGACACAGGTGCACTGACATCACTCATCAGCGCCGGAATTTCGGGAGACGGCGCTGGTGAGTGATGTCGCCTTTTCAGGACTCAGTGCCAAGAAGGTTCGTCACCACTGCTATATGGTGAACCACAGAGACCACTTTGTTTTGCAACATAGACAATAATGACCCCAATAAAAAAAAAAAAAAAAAAAAAAGCTTAGCTAAACCAGTGTGACCCTAGCCTAGCTTAAAGTAAATAAAACATTTAGAAAGAAGAAGAAAAATACTGTTTTTCAAGCCTCGGTTTCAGTTGACACTGTCTCTGCTGACACATTGATGCTTTTGTTTGACCCATACTCCCCTTCTATTTGGTATTCTAGAAGAATATAAATAAGATTCCAGCAACAAAGAGGATTGAAATTATCCTTTATGAGATATGAGATGTGCTATAAAGTTCAATCATATATAAGATTTTTTAAAAACAAATAATGAAAAAATGTTCGACTTCATGCTCGCTCACAAAAGCGAGAGTATAATATGTTAGAATTGGAAATGTGATCCGCAAAAGCAGAAAAGCCCATCACACTGTATTTTTAGTATGAAAAGCTTGCCAGTGACATGACAAGTAAATCCGTGAAACATAAAAATAATGGAAACTGTTACGCAGTGTCTGAAGATTTTTTGAAAAGGCTTCTCCATGAATCCGTAATCAAAGTCACAACCTTATGCAAGCTGAAATGCACAGCGAAAAGGAAAGCTGCTCTGTAGAGAAAGCAAGGGAACTGTTCCCACAAAGTGCAGCAAGATAACCGATAATGAGAGGCAAGGTAAGGTTTAAGGATAGTAGTTTTCTTAGAGATGACTTCAGTTTGTATTACAAGCTGAAGGTAATGGATTATTATAGAATAAATTGGAATAGTAGGAGAGAAGCTAAATATTGTATGCATTGCCCCGGTCAGATACCAGCAATAACCCTAATACTTTAAGAGATAAAGTTTCATTTTTCATAGCTCCCAGGTCTCTAAATGTTCCCTAGGGTAATACTGTTATCAGTTCAGTCAGCGATTTTTTACTACGTGCAACCCTTTTAGTAAATGATTATGCACACACCTGATTACTTACTGAACATTGACTAAATATAGTCAGCCTCATTTCTTTGTGTTCTAGATAGTGTAAATACTTAATTCAGCCAAGACATTTCTCTCCAGCCAGAAGAGCTTATTTAGTGATGCACCTGAGTAATTTAAGCCTAATGGCTGCCAGAGAGAAGTGGGGTTTCCCATGTGCTTAACTGGACTCTCCTATGTTTGAGAGCTAAGGACAATATCCATTCATTCTCAGCAAAAGTTTTCTTTCAGGCTAATGTGTGAGTGAATTTGTATTGTCAGCTTGTTTGGACTTTTGTATTACTGTGTTTTCACCCTTTTCGCCAGATCTGGTTTTGCTGGAATCTACATTCATTAAAGGGTATAAACATTCACGTTGTCGTAACAATCATTTTTGTAACCTGACATCATTGCTTCAGACTTCTCAACCGCTTGGCTATTTAATAAATACTACTTGAATATAAAACAAGCACAAAATTACAAATAGAATAAGAAAAAAAAAAAGTAACAACCCCTTTGAGTAACAGTTTACTTTCCACTTTCACTGCATCTTATGTATCAATTCTAAAATCAAAACAAAGCATGGGAATTGAGGGGGCTTTGTAAATCCACTTGGAAAAATTTCTGGCATCTTCAAACAAGTGTTTATACAAACATTGTAAACAACATTATTATGGGGGTGGTGATGGTGGTAGCCCCACTCTTCACCATGTGAAACAATTACAAATAATGACTATACTTATACTGTATATTCACACAACAGACTGCCATCTAGTGGTGGTATTACAAAATACAATAAATGCAAATCCGTATTATACATTTTGTGAAGGTCCTTCCTAATACAGAAGTTGAATACAGCAAAACATTTAAAATAAAGGAAACAACAAAATTTTGCTATCTCATTCATGCACTCAGGGGCAGCTGTATCTAATTTTAAGACTCATTTTCTACATATTATTGGGGTCTTTTAAAGGGGATTTGTTCAAGAACTGTCCATCTCATTTTGATACATTATGTATGATTATATCCCTTAAAGGCTTAGGCTTCTCATTGGGATTCTTTATGGAACTTCCATGTTCATTCAGTCTGAGTTTTATAGATCTGCTAGTCTCTCCCACATATCCTATTTCCCCCAGATGTTTTAAAAAAATATATAACATTTGTTGTATAACAAGTAAAATAGTCATGATATCAATATCACGACCCAATGAGGGATGAGAATCAATGCAAGAATGGAAATGTCCAAACATTACTTTAATGTTAAGCATGCTCCATGTTGTGTATTGGATTGGACAAATTGGTGAATATATACACATTTCATTTCTAAAGTATAAAAAAAAAAAATTATATTTTTCTTCGGATCACAAACAGATTTGTGTGGGTTATTTGGCGGCTGTGTATGAATTTTAACCATGACTTTTTCATCTGCTATCTATTACAGAAAATCCAATAAAATCATTCTCCTTTGTTTTTATTCAGTGTCTAGTTCTTCGGCAGATCGTCATGGCTGGCTGCTTCCTTTGATCATAAATCAGATATCCGTGTGGGTTTTTATTTGTAAAACCAAACAATAAATCAAAAGAAATTAAAGATTTTTTTTTTTTCGATGAAATATTCAAAGTCATTCTTAAAGAAAGATTTAGAACGAAGACAAAAAAAACAAAAAACTTTGCACATTGACCATGAGAACAGACATTCAAAATAAAGTGATGCTCGGATATTTAAATGCTGTTTTTGTGATTTCTCAAGTAATAAATGGAAAACACGTGTATCGCAATTAGAAATGAAAAAAAGAAAAAATGAGCCAAACCGGGGCATTCATACAAATGTATTTCCAGAGTTTAAAATGTTGCGGTACATATTAGTGGCCAACATAAAGATACTTTCATGTAAGAGATAGGCTTAGAAAATCCCACAGCCAAGTGTGCTGAATAGTGCCTATATAACACTAATCAGACTTAAATCATGAATCTTAATAATTATGCAAGACACTAATTTGTATGCCTCTTACCATCGACTGTAAAGATAAAACAACCACTTTATTATTTAGACGCTGCCTGCGAAATCGCCCAGGTTTATGGATTGATTTTCTAATGACCTACATTGTTTGGGACTCTGTCTACCTAATGGATGCTTTTTGCAAGTGTATCTGGGTAAAAATAAAAGTAAGAATTCAGGAACAACTTAAAATCAGCTGCCTGCTCTTCTAGTGTATTATAACTTGGGTAATTTTGCTAAATAGTTATGGGAATTAACTAGGAATAAAATGTAGCATTAGAAAAATTTCACCCTAAAACTTTAAATGCTGTTCCATATACTGTATAATTACCTGCCAAACCCCACACAAACTCATTTATAATAAGTTCATGCTGGAATACGGAATTATATTATACATTATAAATATGTCTGAAATGGATTATTGGCAATATTATATATTGTTATGATAAATTGAATAACATTTTCATTATATCTAAGAGCGGCATGGTATTCCAGACTGTGGTGAAGTATAGGATGTGTGGAGGAATAGAAGAGAGTTATGAAATAAATCATTTACTTTATTGTCGCAGAGCAGTTGCATAAAGAAATATGAATTGTCGTATGGAAGATTATATGGATAGATAAAAGGGACAATTTAATTGGAGCAGATAGACCAGAAATCAATTTTCCAATATATGAAATTGAGATAAATGTTCTAAGGAATCACAGTGAAGAGCAACTCAGATCCATCTTAAGCAGCACTAACTGCGGGAACTATGGGATCATCTAAAGCCGGGGCAGGCAAAACTGCGGCTCCAGAGCCGCATACGGCTTTTCAGCTGCCTTGTTGTGGCTCTGAGCTCATCTCCCTCACTCCGCCCATGACCTGACGCTTCTTCTGATAGGACATCGG
The DNA here is from genome assembly GCA_019650415.1 of Pipa parva. Taxonomy (NCBI): domain Eukaryota; kingdom Metazoa; phylum Chordata; class Amphibia; order Anura; family Pipidae; genus Pipa; species Pipa parva. Next base: position 10,496 of record WMED01009685.1, on the reverse strand, counting down.
CAGGTCATGTGATCAGGAAGCTGCTCCTCTCCCACTTTGTGGCTCCGTTAAAAAAAAAAAAATGTCCTCAGTGTAGGAGGGAGCAAAATGGCTCCCTCCTGTGCAAACTTTGCTGATCCCTGATCTAAAGAAAAAAGTAGAATTTATCTGGGAAGGTAATTTGTAAGAGTTTCTGGACAAATATACCTAGAAATGTAGTCTTGTCTTTATTTTATTGTATTGAAATGCATTATAAAAGGTGATAAATCAATCTGAGGTTTAACACATTTTTTTTTTTTTTTTAATGAAAGTAAATATATAATTATTCTTCCTTTTCTAGATATTAATGTGGAAATGGAGTAAACGCTATGATCAAAATAAAGTAATGGCGCAATACTCAGTATAGAACGGAGTATTTCTAAAAAGTCTTGTGTTTGTCAAAAGGTAAAAAAAAAAGGCATTATTGGGAAAATATACCTTATTTATAAATCGTGTATTTTTTTCATGTATGTATCCTACCATAAATCAGAACATAAAGAGGCACATATGTATTTATATATAAATACTGAAACTGCTGTGAAGCTTATTTTGGATGAAGTATTGTTATAGTCCTCAGTATAACACATCATACTGATCTCTCATTGTATATGAACACTGCCTCAGTGAGGGTGGCCCCTGTATATATTTTTCTAATGTAAGATACAGGGTCTTGAGTGACGAGGAACTCCATAATTACCCTTCTCTAGCTAAAGATACATATGGAATCAGGTGGATTTCCCCCCTTAATACAAAATGAAAACATTTATGACTGTGACTCTTGATATAATTGACAGCAATATGTTTCTGAAGTGTAGGAGTCTGCATCAACTTCAACTCGTATATACAATTTTCCATATATTCCTTTTTCGTGGCATCGGCTATTTTATATACAGGATAAATGTACAGATAGAACAATAAACAAAAGGCAGGCAGTACAGCATGGCGTTGCACGTCATTCTCCAACAGTTTAATATTATTCCTTAAGATGGGGGTAACTCTACAACAACCACCACCATTCAACATGGTTTTTTTTTTTCCAAAGGAACTCTATGTTTTTGTGCCATACTGTGTAAATACGCTGTTGCATTCAGTAATCTTTCATTTTGGTCTAATAGCCTACTATATGGTTTTCCAATTTGAATTTTCATTCATTGTACCTATTTTAGCATGGGGTCCCTCATTCATGTAACATGAGTCACATAAAGTGTACAACTTTAAGCATCATTCTGTTTATAAGTGTTGTTAATAAAATGAAGCAAAAACCAATGCTTGGTCTGTGTTTTTATTTAAATGAAGGGTGATATGGTTTTACAAGCTATGTAGAGCTCTTTAAAGTGCCCCTGCCACCTCAAAACACTAATGCTAATTTAGGTTTATATATGTGTATTTAAAAAAAAAAAAAAAAAAGTACCTTTATACAGCATTTCTCTTCATCATCTTCCCTGGGGTCGGGCGATGAAGATTGACTGCTAGATTGTGATTTAAGGGATCTGATTGGAGGAGCTATAATGTCAATCATCATTTAGTCCCGCTCACATGACACTTGGGAAAGAAAGCTGACATGGAAGATGACAGAGAGAAACACTGTTTAAAGGTACATACATATATATTTAAAAAAACATTTATTTCATTAGTAGAACCTAGATTAGTATTAGTTTTGAGGTAACAGGTGCACTTTAAAGAAATTTTAGCAAACCACTCATTCCATAACTATCCCCATAGATGCTTATAAGTTATGGGAGACAATCATGTCTCTATTCATTAAACTTTTATTAGAAGTGTCTACGGCTAGGGTTTTAAAGGGTAGTTAAAGTCACAGACTGGTTGGCATGTAAGATTACTGACCATCTGGCTACCTACTTATAGCTAGTGGTGTGGGTGTTTGGGCAGGAAAGCAAGGGGGTGCAGACCGAAGTTTGTACCAGGGCCCACTTGCTTCTAGTAGACCACTGCTTGCGACCAAGTGACAACATGATACATTTAGTAGGACATTTTGATTCTTTTTGTGGGACATTATGAGGACGATGTCACTGCACTTCGCTGGTGGAATTCACATCACTCCATGGCTGCCAAATTACGCAGGAAATACCTGATGCTGCTCACGTCTTTGCTAATAGAATCCACCACTGAGTGAATAAGGAGTAGTTAACATAACAAACCAAAGTGATGAGAATTCACCCTTTTATGAATAAGCCCCTAATTATTATTTACGCAGCACATTATTGCTGCTTCACTTTACTAAATATAAGTATTTAATCATAAATAAATCTCTTTTTGACAATTTAACTTTTCCCAGGATTCCTTCTGCAGTCTTTGTGCTTACAAATTGACGACTACCCTTCTATCAACCAGAGGACAAGGATTAAATGTGCCCTTTTTCTCTAAAAATAATGTGAATACTGCTAAATAAATATATACTTGGTGGGGCAGAGGAAAACTAGCTATATATAAAGTATGCTTTTTTAACTTCAGATTTCAAATATTATTATGAATTTCTTTTTATCCACTTTAAAAAAAAATGTGTTAGTAGCTGTGATTCAAATACATCAATATAAGCAATTGAAATTACAAAGCACAAACAAAATGAAAGTGTAATGACCTTTAATAGCCAACAGATGTCAGCAAATATACATAAATGTACAATTGCATGTTCAGCTTATTTTGTTACCATTGTATCTTGGACCTGCACATAGTTCTAAGAACAAAAATGCAGTTCCACCTTTAATGTGGGTACAAGCCAGGGTCACTGTTAGACCTGGATATCATTGCACTTTAAACAAATGTATTTTCCATTAAAACAGATAGAACAATGAGCTGGATTTATTACATATTTTAACAGTTTAGGATTGAACAAACAGGTTTAAAATAAGGGCTGTTTGGGGGGGGGTTATTCATCAAAGTCCAAACAGTTGCATAGTTTGGCGTAAAGTGACTGTGCACTCAAAAAACATAAAATATAGCGAGCGAGTGACAACATGAGCTAGGAATACTATCACATAGAAAGGGATAACACTTGTTGCGATGTAGGCAACTTTAATACAGAGACAGTAGTGGTGATCGAAATGTGACAACGTGGTAACAATGTTTTTCTTTAAAATCAATCCTGCCTATTATTAGTATTTTGACATTAATCTAAGACAAATACAGTTTGAGTGACAATTTAAACTAATCTATGGGAAGATGACATCACTGCACTTTACTTGGATGAATTGACATCACTACGCATCCCGCTACTGTTCAACTGACTCCTCCGCACTGCGCATCCAATAGCATCCAGTACTTTTTGCCTCCATTTAATTAGTGAATATGGAGTAGCAAATGTACGTCTGTCATAGAGCAGAGATGTGAAAGGACACAAGTTTGGTATACATAAACACATTTGCACTTTGATGAATAACCCCCATAAATTGTATACTATTCACATAGTACACAATACACATTACCCATAATACTCTATGCAAACATAAATGATTTCTACAGATCAGGCACTCTTGTATACATATATTACTACTGACTCAGATTGTTTCATTATCCAGTAATCTAAGGAGGCTAGACATCATAAGGTGCGTGTAGTCATTCTATACCGAGATTTGGCTTTTTTTGCATTCACAACTGTTGCAATCTGAAGCACAGATTCCGGAGTTAGCTCCAGCGTAATCACCTGGTAATCTTTCCACAATTTAAACTCCATTGGAAAAAGTAACAAATAACTCATTGACTGATAAACTGGTTTTATAAAAATTAAAAAAAATTAAAATATTGATTAGAGGACTTGTGCCCCCCTCCCCCCTCCTCCCTAAATCCTGGCAGATTTTGCTGCTGAAATATTTGTTTGATGAATATTGTTTCTTAACATTCTCAATATTACAAGCCCTGTGAGTATCACTCCCTCTCATTTAGCTCTCAGAAGGCATCTCCTCTAACCAGATCTGTTTGAACCCTCCCTTTCCTTAAGGTTCTAGTAGGATTCATTCATCCTGTGAAACCCTTCACTAAAGCACTTACCAAAGTCATGGTTACTTGTTGAGCTTGTATACTTAAGGCAATGCTGTCTGGGAAATATAGTCAAATTAGCCCCATCAAAAGAAAAGAGACTTTCTTAAAATCTTGTATTGTTTAAAGGGGCAGTATAGTGCTGATATAACTGTAGATATACATATAAAACTCCTTTATACTAAGCCAATTGCTGACACAAATACTGTATTTGCTGGTGTATAAGACTACTTTTTAACCCCTGAAAATCATCTGAAAAGTTGGGGGTCGTCTTATACACCGGGTATCACTTTTTTCTCTCCTTACCTAGCTCCTCCGTTTCCCGGCTGTCTGTGCTGAGCGCTACAGCATTCCTCCCCCAGCATTGATGTAACTTCCTGTGAGCGACAGGAAGTTTAATCATTGCTGGGGAGAGGAAACGCTATAGCACTCAGTACAGACAGTTGGGCAACAGAGGACCTAGGTAGGGAGAGATAAATAATTTTGGAGACAGGGAGGGCTGGGCAGGCAGGGAGAGCTGACCAATCCAAGCAGGATTTGCCTTAGAAGAGGGGTAGTCTGATACGGCGAGTATATTCCAAACTCTATATTTTAACTGGAAAAGTTATGGGTCGTCTTATACACCCAGTCGTCTTAGACGCCGGCAAATACGGTAGTTAAAAATAAGTTTAGGGCAGAAATAACACTTGCCATTTGTTTCCCTAAATTAGTTTTCCTGAGAGTTGACATTTTCCACTCCCTCTCCTTTCTGTTCTGCAGGAGGAGAAAAAGTTGCTTGACTGCTATTGGTTAAGCAGTGTGCTGACATTTTGGCAGTATAAATTAAGGGGGTAATTCAGGAAAGTCCGAACTTACCTTGCGATACTTCGATTCACTTTGCAGAGACTGGTACGTGCTCCCTTCTCTCCTGCATGCGAAAAGCAGGGAGCGCATACCAGTCTCTGCGAAGTGAATTGAAGGATCGCAAGGTAAGTTCGGACTTTCCTGAATTACCCCCTAAGTTGGAATGCAGGAGATTACAGAGGGAAAGCAGATTTGTGTACATGTGTTAAGTAGTAAGTAGGGCAAAAATGTCCGGGGGAGGGAACCTTTTCGTGGAAAGCTGGCCAGTACACATTACACACACACACACACACACATTTCCTGGTGTGGGAGTTTATCAGTGCTACCTACTCAATCATCACATGAAACTACTGAGAAGAAACACTTCTCAATAAGGTATAGTACTGCAAATGTAAAGATATAATCTGACTATAGTTCCCCTTCTAACCAACAACAGGTTTAGCTAGACCATGAGTAGATATATCATATCTTTCTGTAAAGTGACAAAATATCAGGCAATTTCATGCCATTTTTTTGTAAAAGAAATACAAAAATGTAAATCTGATTAAGTCATAGCAGATTGTTTTCAAAGGAGTACTAAAGACTTGTTAACACTAGGGTTCATTCTTAGGGCTGTTAATATCATAATTTCCATGTGCTTTTAAATGTATCTAAAGGACAGAGTTAATCCACACAACACTTTAATCTTCAGATTTAATAAAATATTCTTTTAGCACTCTTCAGCAGCAGATGGTAGTGTTTATTCAAGGAACTTAATTTTCTTACTTGCCACAACTTAACAGAGGATCTTATTCTTACACAATAAAAATATAGTGATCTTTTTCCCCATGGTAAAAATGATAAGAGACCCTTCAACACATTATTTCATTCCTGGCCCTAAATTGTTCATTCCTAATCCTGACCATAAATTGAGGAATAAAGTCTGTAACATTAACATAAAAGTTAATGAAGTTTTATAGAGTGAAATTACTTATCGATATATCTGTTTTACATTGGGGTATTTTACTATTACCTGTAATGTTATTTCTTTTTATATTCCCAAAGGATTTTTTCTCTAGCTATCATATTCAATTTTAATGTCTTGATAGATCATTATCAACTGTGTTGAGAAAAATATACACTGATTTTCTTTTTTTTTCCAACAAAGATGTGAAATGTGAGATTTAAAATAAAAAACTCCATCTCAACTTGACATATCTCTCTTCTCCACGGGAAATAAGAATTGGACATTTATGTCTTGCACATGAATCAAAGCATAATGAGCCACCAGCAGGTCGGGAGATTCCTGGTGCACCACAAGATGCTTTGATCTTACTTGCATCACCTCCTGCCAATCTGAAGTCTGGAAACAAAAATACAATCTATGTTTTTTTTTTATACTCTATCCAGCATATGCCACTGGAGACAAAGCTGTGCCTAAAAAACAATATAGTTTGATATAAAATAAAAGAAAAGAAAAAATATCCCAATATGTGACCTCACCAACTGCTGGGGGATTATATTTAAATGTGAATGGGGTAATCTTATTACAGTCACCTTTATTCAGTTTTGAAACTGTATCAATATAGCACACAGCTGTGTTGTTGCAACTCAATAACATGAGATATTGTATGTGCTTGTAGAGATTTAAATTTTGTATGTATTCGTTTTCACAAGATGGATAATAGAGGCAAAAAACGTAACACCATTATGTACAGTTTTTGGATTGTGGGAGAAAACTGGAGTGCCCGGAGGAAACCCACACAAGTGCAGGGAGAACATACAAACTCCATGCAGATGAAGTCCAGGGTGGAATTGAACCTAGGACCTCAGCGCTGAAAGGCAGCAGTGATAAACACTGAGCCACCACACTGCCCAGCTTTAGCACTTTTTGCCCAAAATGTAGCATTAGAGACAGAGTTGACTATAAAAGGGTTGACACGCCAGTATGCAGAGAAACACCAGGAAGTTGCTACCAACCTGCTCATCTGGCAGCCATCAACCACCTCATAGAGCTGATTGGTACAGAGCAATTGACGTGCATTTAACCTGATTCACGGGTCCTTGTAATGAATACTCCATTGATCTCAATTTATTACATGCAATTGTTAAATGTACACAGTTCTTAAGAGGCTAAGCAAAATATTAACAAAAAAAGAAACAAAGAAAAAATAAATAAATATACCTGCTACCCACAATTGGGGTATTTCCTAGCCATTCATAAAGAGGCTTAACTGAAAATTTATATTGAAGGTCACTATGCACTAACACATCTTTAAGATTGGAAGCTCTCTTAAAGGTGAACCCTGGTCTTGGGGGAACAATGTCTTTAAGACTTTCATCAGTGAGCAAAACTCCCCAGTGCTTCTTAACAATATCCTCATCAAGAAAGATGACTTGGTATGATAGGTAGTAATTACTCACTGGTGAACATCATCCTGCCATGTATCTCCAGACCCATGTAAAGTTGTACTCCAAGGGGTATGGATGGATATATTGTATGCACTGTCAACCTACCTCTTAGAGTAAGCTCTTTCCTTGAAATGCTGTTTTAAATCATGAGAAAAGTGCTCAAATTGCGAGTCCAAACTACAATTCCTTCACATCCATATGAATTGACCTATAAGTATACCTTTTAGGAGGGGTTGAGGATGCATACTGTCAGCTCATAACAATGTATTGGAGGTAGTTGGTTTATGGTTAATCTCTGTGACTAAAACATCATCCACAGTACTTATTTTCAAATCAAGAAAAGTACAGCTGTTTTCTTGCCACTCAAATGTGAGATGTATATTGTACTGATTATTATTCAAGTGATGTACAAATTGAGATAATTTATAAGGGACCTTGGCATCCATTACATCTGTATAATATTTAAATACAATCTCTTTCTCCCATTTATCCAGGTGCAAACAAGGGTATATTGGAGTGCAGACCTCTCCCATCACCGTACCTTGTAATTGAAGATAATACTTCTTATCAAATATAAAAAAAAAAAATATTCATTAGGGAAAAACTTCAAAGTTATAGCCTATGCCAGGGGTCGGCAAACTTTTTTCAGGAGGGAGCCATTTCACTCCCTCTTCCGGCGGCGATAACCATCTTCTGAGCCGCCGGAGGAGGGAGGCATGCCCTCTCCCAACCCCATGACCACTGACAGCCAATCAGAAAAGCCATCGGCAGTCATGGGCGGGGCTTTGGCAGCGCGGCCCGAGCCACAACAAGGCGGCTAAAGAGCCGCATGTGGCTCGCGAGCCGCACTTTGCCGACCACTGGCCTATGCCATGCCTGAAGAAGAGACCTAAGTAGTGTGGAAAACTTGCATTTACCATCTATTCAGTTATCCAATAAAAGGTATCACCTATACTCTACTTGTCTCTACAGACTACCCAGCATGCCTTAGTTATACAGACTTCCCAGCATGCCCCAGTTATACAGACTTCCCAGCATGCCCCAGTTATACAGACTTCCCAGCATGCCCCAGTTATACAGACTTCCCAGCACACCCCAGTTATACAGCCTTCCCAGCACACCCCAGTTATACAGAGGAGAGCTAAGCAGTGTGGATGGCTTACATTTACCATCTATTCAGCCAATAAAAGGCATCACCTACACTCTATTTGTTTATTGATTTAAACAACACCTCATGTTTTGTTATTTTAATTTTCAGTTACTGTACAAAAATGGATGTCTATGCTGTAATATCTGTGCTTGTAACTTAAATGGCTTGAAAATATTGCAGACTGCACACTTATACTGTATTATTTCATTAAGAAAGTATCACTGTGCTGTCAATATAAATCATTTTGCATTAATAGATTACAATGATCAAAGTTAACTTTATTATCTAGACACATACATTATGAAGAACCTTGCTCATAATGGGGTTATAGTGTCCTAATAAGTAAGAACCCACAATTTCTTTGAAGCAACCCAAGTGTCTCACACAGCTTGTTCCTGTGGAAGGCCATTCCACTATCTCACAGTTCTTACAGAAATGAGCTCCTCTGCACAGCTGGAGTTGGAATCTTCAATCAGTATGTTTTTATTGTGTAAAAAAGTACCAGTACACAGTTTTTCCTCTGGTTTATATTGTTCCTAGACATATATTTATAAGAATATCATTTCACCCATTAGTCACCTCTTTTGAAATCTTAAATCCTTTTCATTTTTCCTTGCAACTTAGGTCTTCCATCTCTCTTATCAATTTAGCTGTGCAACAACGCCTGTTTGCCTCATTACCTAATACACAAATTGTTTTCTACAAACTACCAATATGCACTGCTCTTGAATCATTATTGCCAGTTAAAAGTGTTTCAAGGTTTTATAATATATTATTGATTTGTAAATATAGAGGTACCCTTGGCACTGTCAAACAAACATATTTTCCCTAAACTTCACTTTGCAAATGGATATTTAATAACTTATCACAAGAGTTAATAATTTTATGTGAAGCTATCAATACTAGCTACTTAGTAGGAGTGAAATGTACGTAGGTATTAAATATATACAAGGAGAATTTACATAGTCGTCTCCGCTCATTAGGTATCAATACCTTAGGGTAACACCACTAGGATAGGTGAATTATTTTAGAAGAATTTTTAACTATTTATATTTATATGTGTGATTAATGTTTTAACTAGAGTATCAAACAAAAGTTACATTTTAATCAACTTCAAGTATCACTGATGAGATAAGTGTCCAGGTTAGATCTCTTTTCTACCCAATTCACAAGACTGGCAATGTGACCTAACCCATTAAAAGGAGGAATAATGTTTAGAAGCAATTGGAATGTAAACTGGGTGCCAGCTAACCATGTGGTAAGTAATGATCAAATGACCCATCTGTATTCTTGGAGTCACAGATGATCTTACCTATTAATAAATAGGAACTTGTCCTAAATAGGATCTTCTTTATTAATAAATATGAACTAGTCCTTATTAAACAGACTTTATTTGGTCTAGGAAATGTGTTATGACAAAGTGGAAGCAAACTGCTCTCCCTGTATTTAATATGTGGCTTTCCCTCATGAAAAGTTTCAAACAATATACAGTACGCAACTGAATATGACAAAATGAAAATTTTTGCCATAGTTTAAGAAAATATGGCCTAAATGGACACTCGATAGTCTAATGTAGAATCTAAGAATTAACATATCAAACCTATAAGTACTTCAATCTCTCTGAAGGACTCAACCTACCATTGAGTTGTTGTTCCCTTATTGTGCGGCAGTATTTCATGTCACCCCCTGGTGTATTTTTATTATTTGTTTTTTGTTTTCCTTGATAAGTTGTTGAATTGGAATATTCTTAAGAATGTTTATATAGTGCACTATGCTAATTACGTAGCTAATAAAGTTATGAATGTAAAAAAAAAGTATGTCTTTGTGTGACATGTCATCTGTAACTCAACTGTACCTTATTAATTATATACAAGTTAAACAATAACAGACAGAGGATCAGTCAGGGAAAAAAAAATCAATGACCGCAGCACTCTGGAGATGGTCCTACCTATCCATTTGTAAACTGTACTTTAAAATCAATAGAACTTTGGTTAAACATCAGGTTCTTGTGAGGGACAACATCAAGCATAATATACTAGATACAAATTTCTGAGTGTCTTCTCGTAAAGATTATATTATATATATATATATATATATATAT
>WMED01009683.1:0-16171 GCA_019650415.1 Pipa parva | reverse complement strand
TATTACACAGCGCTGGTAAAACGATTCTGTTCTTATCTTTACTGATCACATCATGCATGTAACCATTCCATAAATTGTATACCATCTAACTACAAGCTATTGTATGGTATGGATTCATTTATATAGCACTGATATATTACACAGCGCTGGTAAAACTATTCTGTTTTTATTGTTACTGATCACACCATGCATGTGACATCCCTTCCATGAATCGTATACCATCTAACTACAAGCTATTGTATGGTATGGATTCATTTATATAGCTCTGATATATTACACAGCGCTGGTAAAACGATTCTGTTCTTATCTTTACTGATCACATCATGCATGTGACATCCCTTCCATAAATTGTATACCATCCAACTACAAGCTATTGTATGGTATGGATTCATTTATATAGCGCTGATATATTACACAGCGCTTTACAGTGCTATTTTATTACTATCTCTTCCTGTTCTATTAACCTATTTGTTTGTCAAACCATCACCAAGGACACTGGATCTTTCACCTGGGCCTCAGGTTCTTCTCATGTAAATTCTTGGGAATCAAATACTATATGTGGTCCTACAGATCCACCACATAATAAACATATAGCAGAAGCACAGCTCTCACCCACTGTTATAACAAGTTAAACCACTTGCTAAATGGCAGTGGTAGCAACAATATTGGGTGACAGTTACACGTCTTGTACTTTACAGCTTGATGAGGCTTGAGAGTAAAGGGTCTGCCAAGTTTAGACTGCTGTATTATGAAGCAACAAATCAGTACTTTTGGGCTGCAGTGATATCTTATAGAACCACTGGTGCTAATATCTCTCATATTGGATTTTCATGAATATGCTAATGAACTCTGACATTTCATCATACAATGTTTGATTAGATGAGGAATGTCACATGGTCCATTAAACTGAATATCAATGAGGCATACACTCAGTGCTGGATTTCACACATGCTCTGTAAAAGCCAGTGCCCAGGACACCAGCTTTCTCAGCAAGGGGTGGAGCTCAATTGCTACAATGGCTGCCATATATTAGTGTAATAATGCATGCAGAAGAAGCATAAATAATCAAGTGGGAGGCTGGTAAGGGAAAGATTGGGGGATTATTGAGTTGCTGGTATGTAGGTTAAATGAACAAATGTAATTTCTTATGAGACTTTAGTTTTTTCTTAATGTTACCTTGTGAAGTAGAAAGGTTAAAACCAGATACAACATCAAGCTTTCTAAAGACGAAATACTAAGAGTAATACTTTGTGAAAGAGACCTCTCTAGTCTCAGAACAGGTACTAACAGTACATTTGGCGATTCTATATTATTTCCTGCCAACAATCACACCAAGAGATACCTGAAGCAATCTTTATCTGAAATAAAGGGCCACAATCTACCAAAAACCAGCACTGGGAGGAATTATGTGACATCATAGTGTGCATCGAATACTTCTCTACAGTTCTTCTTACCATGGGGTGATGTGAGAAACTACTTCCAGGGCTAGCCTGGGAGATGGTGGTCTGTTTGGAGTTGCTGAATATGAGGGGTTGAGAGATCGTGGTATTCTGAGAAGGGTCCGTGTTTGAAGTCTCATTCTCCAGGGATGAAGGACTCTTTCCAAGCAATACGGCCAGGTCAATCCTATGCAAAGCACAAGCACATTACACTTCTGCACTCCATACAAGCCCTTGGACATCATTCACCCCCTCCGCAAACCTACACCCACCTCTGGCCTGCAGTGATGGTCACGCTCTCAGATGGAAGAGGAACTGAAGACACACTAGAAGCTGTAAAGATCTTGGTTTCTGAAAGCTGCACGGAAACAGAAATCGCATGAAACAAGAAGCATCCTCTTTACAAAAGCAAATATAACAATATATTTAACGGTTAAATACTGGTTTCTTGCTTTGGTGCTAACCCACTGCAAACTAGGCACTTCTCACCGGGTCTCCACTTATAAAACATTTCACATTTTCCCTGACTGTTCCCATGATCAAGCAGTAATGTGCAGTTAAGATAAATAGGTTATACTTACATCTTCATTCCAGTCTTCTGTGCCCCATTCATCTGTTGCAGTCCTCCACGCACCTAGCAGATGGGAAGATGGAGCAAACAGCAGTTAGGGGCACTCCTACCTAAACAGATAAAGTGGCTGGACCCAAGGGTTAACCAGCAGAATTCCAGCATGATAGTGCCCTTCACCTGCTACATGATCAGAGGTACGTGGACTAGCTTCTTATCCCTTGTGTAAATACTACTGAACGAAACAAACCCCAGCATGGTTAATCACACACAAAGATGCAATAGAGATGGAAAGCAACTGTACTTGCGTTTATCAGATAATTTACAGATTATAGAAGTGTTTACAGAGGCAATTTCTTCTATTTAAACCCTTCCGTGAATAACAGATCCTGAGTAACAGCTGGAAATTGCAGCAGGCAGGCAGAGGTGAAAAGATAGCGTGGCACACTAGCACGGCAATCTAGAAATGTCACGGCACCATTTGAGAAAAGTTCTATTTTAGCAAACGGCAGAAAGAATCAAGAGGTTCATTTTATTCCAGCTTAAAGGGGAACTAAAGGGACGCCCTGATAAAGGCTGCTTTGCTCTCCCTGCTGTCTGATCTGTTGTCCATTTCCCACAGTTCTGCCACCAGTTCAAGCCTGTGCGGCAGCTCTTCAGCACATGCCTAATTAGTTAAAGTTAAACCAGTAACACCAAACAGAAAAAATTCCCATGCTCATCCAAATGGAAATTACTCAAATACAGAAGTAGCAATAAATGTTATATTTGAAGTTTAGTTCATGAATTGTATTGCTTTGTTTGTTTTTATTGTTAATGACAGCTGGCGTGTTGTTAAACAGACCTCATCCAATCCCATTGTTTTCTATGGTGCTCTAGATTATACGCATTGAGGAAGTGCCCTAAAGCCCTAGTTTTAAAGCTACATATCAACATTTATCGACACGTATAGTAACTATAAATGCATTTAATTTAAGGCATTTTCATTTTTTGGTGTTACTGTTCTTTTAAAAACTTCCATCAAGCACCACAGGATCCAATAGCAGGACCGGTACAGTATGATTGGCAAAACAGCCCTTAGAAGAGCAATTCTTTAGTTTTCCTTTAATTAGAAGTTAGCGTTAAGGCAAAATAGCAGCGTGCTGTCATTATTGTGCACCTCTTTACACATTGCTTTACGGGATCTCATTTTGAAGTCAGAGAACAATCTTAGGTCCAAAACAGGCTAAATTGAGACAGACATCTCTGTTGGCTCCTTCACATTTTTGGAAACGACACTATCCTAAAAAATGGCATTTAATCCACTATTTGGCAGTAAATAAGCCCCATTTTCTCTGTGGCCCGGGGCTATTGTCTCTCACCAATGGAATAGGCAGGATGGGGATGATAAAGGGCTGGTAAAAGATGGCTGCCAAATTAGAAAAGAAACAATGTAGTATTCTATACCTGACCTACACTATCTGAGGACCGAACCAGGACAAAATGTGGTGTCTCAAAGCGCTTCCTTGCTTTGTTAAAATGAATCAGTAATTCCCAGGGAACCACGGTTCCTGATGTACAGATGGAGCAGCTTATCTATATAAAGATTATTCTTAATGATTTTCCCCTTCATTTTATTCTGCTATCGAAAACAAATCCTATTTTATTATGGGTTTTAGACTTGTTTGGCTGCCTACCTGTATTTGTATGCCAACAGTAGCACCCAGAAATAAATTAATTAAAAATGAAAGATTAAAAATCAAAACAGATCAACAAAATACTAAACGCTTAATTTGCTACTATTTTTCTTTACGTTTTCCTGCCAATACCACCACAAAGAAATAAAAGATAAAGCAGTTTGCATTGGGATACTGATTAAAATATCAAAATAGCATGTGTTAAACATCCCCCTTCAAATCTGCAACAAGAAAATCTTCACGCAAACACACATTAATAAGGACAATATTAGTGCAGTAAAAACCTTTGTTTTACAGAAGCAGATTTTAATAAAACAATCACCCTCCCCATTAACAGAGAAAGGAACCAGTCGGCCCCCATTTAAAGATCCAATTCCTTCCCAGCGGCTTCCCGTTATTACCTGCTACAGACTGGATCAGATTAAACACACACGCACACACAGAGATCATGAGAAATCAAAGCAAAATAAAGAAATAATTTATCAGGGGCAGAGTGAGCACCTGGATATATCATACCAGGAGCAGTGGAAAATTCTCGGGGATAATTTGACCCCTCACCCCCAATGTAATCATGTCCTGAAACAAAAGGGAGAAAAAACACAAATCAGATTTAAGATGAAGTTTCCCCTGATCCCAAACCTTCTTCCCCCAACTTACACAGAGTAAAAGAATTCCCCCAAATCTCATCCTTTCACTCTGTTTCTACTCTCAAACATTCCCAAATACCTATTCTATAAACTTCTCCCAAATACAATCTGAGCTACAGGGTCCATTCCCTCTCCCCCAAACATATTCAATAAACTCATCCAAATACAATCTCAGCTACAGGGTCCATTCCCTCTGCCCCAAACCTATTCAATTAACTCATCCAAACACAATCTCAGCTACAGGGTCCATCCTCTCTCAACCCAAACCTATTCAGTAAACTCCCCTAAAGTTAACCTGAGCTACAAGTTTCAGTCTCTCCTCCCCAAAAATTGTATTACTGTAAAAATTCCTTAAAGAAGACCTAAAATCAAAAAATAAAAAAGACAGTTAAAATACTTACCTTATACTGAGCTGATTGATTACAGTCACAGCATGAGCTGTGCTGTAATTAGTCAGATCCCGATGCTTCCCCCCGATGCCTCCTGCACAGCTCGCTGGCTGACATAGAAGCCAGCGTGCAGCTCCTCCTTCTCTTTCCCCGGCTTCATACATCATCACGGTCATCGCGGGGAGCATTCTCATTGGTCCCCGCACTGAACGTGATGATGTTTAAGCCCTGAAACACCCGTGGTGTTACAGGGTGGGAGGAGATGCGGCGCTGGCTGACTGCTGTGAAGAAGCATCGGCTGCCAGCTAAATACAGCACACCTCATGCTGAGACTGTAATCAATAAGCTCAGTATAAGGTAAGTATTTTAACTGTTATTATTTTTTTTTACTTTAGTTATCCTTTAAAGACTACCCCTCCATTCCTCCAAGCTACAGTCTCCATGCTCACTACCTGCCTCCAATGTCTACATTATATTCCTCAAATAAAATGTCATTATCTCACTATGAACTACAGTCCCACCTCAAACCCCTACCCCTCTATCCTGCCCTATTGATTTCAATAAACCATCTCTCCCTCAAAACTACAGGAACTCTTTCTTAACTAGTCCCCACTGACTGGCTAGACCTTACCCACCTTTTATAATTAGCAGATACAAATTAATGTCAGATAATCCCATTACACCACTGCCCAAACTGAATTCCACCGATATTCTGTTTAAATCTGGTCTTTCTACTTTTTCTATACTATTATCTGGCTCTGGGGTAGACTGGCAGAGGAAATCTTCATTTGCAATATGACCCAAAGTCCCAAAACTAGGGAAACACAACGCAAGCCTTTTTGATCCAGTGCTAAGGGGTGGAGGAAGTAAAATCCACAGTAATCCAGCACAGACATATGGAGAAAGCAAGAACATAAAAGCAGCGTTAATCCATTCACCACCAGAGGGACAGAAAATATGGTGAAGAGCAACAGAAATAATGGGAATACGCATCTGTTTCTAAGTGTTATTGCTCTATGTACAAAATCTTACAACTTGGAACAACGGAATCTTTAGAATATTCCTAGGCAACACATGAGCTTTGTTGTTCCTATGGTTTCCTATAGTGACAATCGGCTTTAAAACCACGTGGCCACGCTGTGTAGTAAACACAGAAACCTATTCTTGGCAGCTGAAAATCCCCGGGTTGTGATGTAGGACTTGGAAAATACCAAAACCCAACTAAACTGGGTCAAGAACTTTACTGGTTCTGCTGTGGAAGCATCAAAGCCTTAACTGCAAATTACAAACAGGGGCACTGATTGTAGCTATGACTGAAGAGGTTGTTTTATTTTTTAAAGCCTGAGTGCTATCTGCATCGAGAAAGGATATTAACATGCTAACATGTCTGTATACTCATTTCATTCTAATTAGTTTTGGGGAGTGTGGGAAACGAAAAGCAGCAAAGGGACCCCCAAGCGAGACTGTGGGAGGGGGTAAGAGAAGGAACATACTTGTCCCATCATCAGGCTCAAAGCTGGTTGCGCTGTTCCATGTGCTGCTGTTGCCATAGTTGTCTTCAGCATTTGATGGTTCAGCGTAGTCTGCCGGGTTAAATGTCCTGAAAGGCAGGATCAGCGTGTAAGTGGCAAGTGGGGTAGCCAGATCCGTTACAATGTGAAACCAAATATTCTCTCAGGGTAATGAACAAACAAACAAGTGTGCACAGTTCAGAAAGGAACTTATGGATGAGATATAATATGTACAATAGATAATCTGAATGTTACGGAGGTACCATTTTGTCTTATGGCTAGTCCAGGGGTCGGCAACCTTTTTGGCTGAAAGAGCCATATACGTACGGCTCTGCTCAGCCCTTTTGAATCCAGAGCTGCTGACGTCATATGTAATGTCACACAGGTGATGTCAGCAGATCCAGAATGGCTAGCAACCCGAAAGCAAGGTGATGTCAATGGCCCCGGATTGGCTAGTAACCCGGAAGTGCTGAGAGAGCTTTGTATCTACAGCGCTTGCTGGCAATTGGCTGGCAGACTGTAACGAGCGGTGCTTATATGTGAGCACCGCTCGTTATGGTCAAAGAGCCAGATGCAGCCATCAAAATAACCTCATCTGGCTCGAGAGCCATAGGTTGTAGACCCCTGTGCTATTCCATAGAAGAAAATCTTTTGATTCACAGCAATCACTAGTTACCTGCAGCTGTACATGATAGGTTACCTTTCTTGCAATCTTGCATTGCACTCTCCCTGCTGCATTAAAGAATATAGTACTGATCCCTACCTCACATGCTACAGTTTCCATTGCGGCATCTATCAGGATCATGGGACTGATATCTACACTGTAAGCTTGCATGGCCCCATTAGTTGTGAATTCTCATATGGGTTGGAGTAGACACCTTTACACTAGCTTCCCTGCAATGGGTAGCATTGCAGCATCCCGCAGGGTTAAATTCTATAAATCTCCATCAGTTTGCTTGCTTGTCTGTACTGCGGCCTTTTGCAGAGTTATAGAATACAGGTATCCTGCCAATCATGCTTGCTAATGTTCTATACTTGAAAGAGCAGAATGTGGGATTTACATCCCAGAGCACTTTATTCCATTTCCAGACAACTTACCCCATTCCCTGTGCAGAAAACCGACCACCTCTCCTCCCAGAACCACCTGCAGAGAGATGCAAATACCATGAGGGTGCCACCTACTCATTCTCTATGGGCAGAAAACTGCTCGCCAACATTTCGGCAGTCATGAATTATGAAAAAATATGATTTACCACAGTCATCATAAACAGACAAAGATATTCAACAGCATCCATGGGAGCGTGCTTGGAATTACAGGTCAACGACAGGGGAAAACCACATAATAGAAATCCTGGTGCAATTTCCATTCATTCCACACAAACACATACACAAAACCATCACATTCCAATCACCAACTTCTTCCTCTACAGAAAATAGACACAGAATACACCGGACGGTACCTCTTCCTCGTCCACGCCCCCGGCGACCTCGCTCTGTACCTCTTCCAGTTGAGCCTCCCGTTTTTCCTCCTTCCAATCCATTTTCCTGTGCCCGAACTGGAAGAGAGAAGAGATTTCATACACACAATTGCGGTGTTACTGGCATGAGGGTCACATGATTTGCATCATTTATTCACAATTATGGGGCAACAAGGAAGCATTTTGATGTAAACAAAGGAGGTTTAATGGATGAAGGCCGAATTATCTGATTCGTTTGCTTGGAAATGCAAACTAATCTATCATTCTTTTTTTATAGCTCATTCTAAAGCCTTTTGTGTGTCAATCATCGGAAACAAAGGCACAGGTCGAGGGCTTCCCTTAATTTCAGTTAAACAATGACAGGTATTGTATGGGCTATATTGCATAGGAAGGATATATCCTGGTCTCATATTCTCTCCCTGCTCTGCCCTCCCCCCACACACACTCACCTCTTAGCCCCCACCCCCCACCCCCACCTTTTATCGTTACTCCCCCGTGACCTTGTAATTTCAGGCAGGCACTCACTGACTTAACTAGCCTCCATGTTCCACTTCCCCTTTATTACTAATTGCTCCATTATGGCTGCCTCATTAGCACTGGTATGATATGCACTTTCACTTCTCATTACTTTTTTTTATTTATATTATGGTATTTGCACTTTACTTTACTTACTTGGTTTTGTAATAATATTGCCTATTCTCAATGTATGTTGGAGAGATGAGTAACGTAATTTCAATCCTTGTATGTCCTTATGTACATATGTAGAATTGACAAATAAATATCTATCATCTATCTGTGTCTATCTATCTATCTGTGTCTATCTATCTATCTGTGTCTATCTATCTATCTGTGTCTATCTATCTATCTGTGTCTATCTATCTATCTGTGTCTATCTATCTATCTGTGTCTATCTATCTATCTGTGTCTATCTATCTATCTGTGTCTATCTATCTATCTGTGTCTATCTATCTATCTGTGTCTATCTATCTATCTGTGTCTATCTATCTATCAATCTATCTGACAAAGCTACCACAATATTCCATTTAGTATGCCTGGCATCTACAAGTGGTGCCACAAGAGTCATAATCAATGCAGAATGGCATCCAAAAGCTAAGGAAACCCCCACAACAGACTGCTCATAGCTATAAAGGAAGTGCGTACATTGGCAATGCCCCCGTATGAAGGATTCACAGGAAAAATGAGGTTAGGACTAGGAGTTCTATTCTATCCGGACTGAAATAGCTGTTTTATTGCATGCCACAATATCTAGATCCTGAGAGACTAACTGCAATCACAACACCCTTAAATGCCAGCCTAAGATCCAATAAGCTGGACAAATCTAGACATGCCTTTCTGCCGAGCTGGTGACTGCTTCTAAAAACAGAAAACTGCTCGAGCCAAAAATGACCTAAACAAGGCAGAGGCTGGAGAATGGTACGTAGTACTTTATTATTAACAGGTAACTGGAACATGACACATTACACAAAGGTCTATTGTAGGTACCGGGAGATTTACACAGGTGATGTGCAGTGCGCAGGACTCTTTGTATTACTTACACTCTCGCCCACGGCTGCTCCCTCTGCCTCTCCTGGGCGCCCCACCTCGCCTTCGGCTGTAATCTCGCTCTCTCTCCCTGTTCTCTCGTCCCTCCTCACTGGGCTCTGCCTGCCCAGTTTCCTTCTGTCCGGATACGCCTTTCTTCTTTCCTACCATCTCCCACGAGTGCTGGACAGGGAGAATGAAGCATTAAAGTAGTAAAGATTCCTATTAAATCACATTTGTTCATTTAGCCTACATGCCAGCAACACATTAAACCCACAATGTCTCTCTTCCGTCTCTCCCGATTATTTCTGCTGCTCCTGCATGCATTATTTCACAATATATGTAAATGTGTGTAGCATTTCCCCTGCTGAGAAAGCTTGGTGTCCTGGGCACCGGCTTGTAGTGAGCATGTGTGAAACCCAGCACTGAGTGTATGTCTCATTGATATTCACAGTGTAATGGGCACTTACATTCCAAGACAGTCAAACAGTATGCGACGATGATATGTCAGGGTTCATTAGCATATTAATGAGGATCCAACATGGAAGCCGTGAGATACTAGCAGAGCAGTTCTACAGTCCAAAGGTATTGATCTGCTTTAGAATATAGTGGTTTAGGCCGGCAGACCCTGCACTACTTTCAGCTTATCAGTTATGGTTATGTTAGACAAAAGGAACAATGAAATGAGATTCAGTTTGACACTGCTGTCTGGAGTGCACCTTGTCCGAGCGCTACTTTCCACATTCCCCACACCTCCCCAGCCTGGACCATGGTGTCTACTGCAGCATAACTGGAGGAATTTATTTTAAGAAACCTTCCAGCCATTCCAACAAGCCCATTCTATTGGTGACTAGCAAGCTAGTACATACTGCTGGTGCATTTGTTAGTCACGTTGTTTGTTGGAACATTACCGTGTCTGGGTTTCCTTCAAGCAATACGTTGATTGCACGGTTGATGTCTCCATTGCAGTCATGTAGCGCAATCACACACTCGTCTTGATTTTTTCCTGTGATGTCGATCAACTAGGGGAAAATCAAGTCACGTTAGGATCGGAAAATCCATCAAAGAACAGTCTCAGACAAGAGGGCGGAGTTCAAGGTCTCTTATAAGCTCTCACGTGATCAGCGCGCATGCAAAGTTAAAATGACTCCACCTTTTAAGCATATGTTCTAAAATAATATCCCGACAAAAGATTTCATTCTTTTATATTTTGTGGCTCTGAAAATATTTTTTTATCAAAATATTGTTAACCTTTCTAGCATGAGCTAAGTACAGAATGGAAGAGAGTACACTTTCTGATCAGAAACAGAAGTTGTAAATATTTGAAAATGAAATATCAAGCCTCAATCATTTATTTTTCAGTTGCCATGGTCAGCAATCCCCCACTCCCAAGAAGTGGGTTCAAAGAGGTGTCCAGGAGACAGATGGAAATTGCACCAAAAATCAGTCTACTTCCCTTTACTGCCTACAGATCTGCAGTACCAAGGCTGACTATTAAATGGACCAATTACATTTGATGCTACTATGCTTTACCAAGAACATTTACATATAAGCTCCAACCCAACACAGCCTACGTTCCCCACCATAAACATGCACCAATTTGATTAGAAACCAAACAAATCCACCAATTTTTGGACTATGGATGGAAACTGGATACTTGAATTACTCATGCGCCATACATAATTCATTACTAGTATAACATCTGGTACCTTATCAGTCAACAAGCGCTGCATTTGCTTGGGAAATGAACGGTTTGCTTTCAGTTTACAGATCGGACTTAAATGATGTCCCGATAAGTTAATAAAAGTCTGGGTTGGCTGGATCCTTCTATAGGAGCAGTTTATTGCAGCAGAATAATAAGTCTTTAAGGTAATAGCAACAGAAAGAACAGGAAAAATTGTTTGTTTTAGGTTAAACAGAAACATGAATAGCTTCTGACTTTACATTTCCTTTAGGCTAGGGCAGGGGTAGGAAAACCCCGGCTCTTCAGCCGCCTTGTTCTGGCTCGCGTCGGCCTTCGTTGACAAAGAAAAAAAAACTGTTCTTTATCAATTTCATTTTTATTTATATATTATTTTAGTTTTCTTTTATTTTCTGTTTGTTGTATTCTCTTGTTTTAGCAGGTAAAAATTTTAAAAAAAATTGAAATTTTTAAACGTTTCTAAGCTGTTATCTTTTGCGGCTCAGGGGCGAAAATGGCTCTTCTGACAGTAAAGGTTGCTGACCCCTGGGCTAGGGACATACTGGCGCATCTGTGTGCTCATTTATAAAAAAAAAAAAAAAAAAAAAAAAGAGTCGCGATAATACGCTTGCACATTTACATTGGTGTATTTTCGGGACGCATTTTATATATAAGCAATAGACACTTACACGTCACTTTTCTTCCCTGTGTGACCGTAACTGTTCAGTTCCTATTGCTACTAATCCTGTCGCATTTCTCTCGTTCGTACACTTGCCAAATGCGACACAAAGCATTCCGGCACATGTTCCCCTCTATGATATGCAAGTATGACAGTGTACACATATCGGTCATTGTTTTCAATGGGGTTTTTTTTTTTAGATATGTGTTTTTGGTGTTTTTTTTTAAAACCAGCATGCACCCCCAATGCGACCTTGGCCTTAGTGTTAAAGCAGGGGACTGAGTTAGGAGAGATACTAGCCATTAATGTCTTTCCCCTGCCAGATGCCCAAAGCAGCCTTGAAATTAATCCAACGTGCTAAATAAATGAGCCCCAAGGTGAAGTACCCCTTTAGGCCGGGCTCACATGGGCCATATTCACTTTGCGCTTTTGCACTTCGATGGAAAAAAAAAAAACACAGAATATACGAGGTCACAATAACACGTTGAAAGTAATATGTACTGGCAGCGCAATGACACATTAGCGATGAACACGACAGGGTTAGTAGCTATAGGAAGTTTAGCGGTCACACGTCAGTGAGATGATGAGAGAGTGAGGAGAAAAGGCAAAGTTGGGCCTGCGCTTTAAACGCGTAGGAAAATCCATCAGTGCGATTGCGCCAACATTTTTTTTTTTTTTTTTAAGCGCAGTGGAAAATTCGCCCTTAGCGTGCATGTGCTTGACTAGTAGCTGTGGGAAATGTAGTCCTTTCCCAGCCACAAACCCACAAGATCGCTAACAACTCTGGCCAAAGAGGTTAATTTGATCACATTTCTCACGTGACAATGAAAAATAATAAGCAGAGCCGCCATTTTCTGTAGTAACGGATTGTAACACGCAATCTTACCTGTTTTACTTTCTCCTCGAAATCTGCATCATTGTGGTCTGAAATCATCTGTGCCAATCTGATTTGCTCTGCAGTGGCCTGAACAGCAAAAAGAAACCAATGGAATCAACGCAGCAGAGACAGATGATAAACACTACACGAATAGCACAGCATGTGCTTACCTGTGGCCTTTGCTTGTGCTGCGTCTGGTTTGATGTCTGTTCGTAGTTGCCCCGGGAACGATTTGTGGTTACCGAGGTCATCATTTACAGTATATACAAATAACAGTATTTACAAAGTACAACTCTGCAACAGGGAAAGAATACGGATTTAAGTAATATGCCCACCATTAAAAAGTTTATTGCGTTTAAATTTAGCACAAGTGTAAATATAGGACATTCCGCACTGGCAGATGTGTTTATATGTTAATCCCAAGGCATGATATTTTTTTTTAAATAAAAGATATAGAATTTTATTAGTCACTGAACTTATGAACTTTTCATAAATTCTCTTATTTGAAACTAACAGGTTCTACCTTGCCCCACAGGCTAAGGAATCCACTATACGTTTTGAAATAGAAGCTGAGGAACTGATTCTGTTGTATTTCAGCCATAAAGTGAGAAGCAACTGCTGTGCTTAGTAAAGTACAAGCCAGAGGTCACAGTAGAAATAAATCCTTTGTAAGCACTGCCTCTTCCAACCCTGAAAAATGTCACTATTTTTTTTAAATGTAAGGAAATCATAGTCCCTCAATGCTAAACAATATGACTTGTGTACAAATTTGCATTTTGTGATTAAATCATTTCATGCCAGCTCAACATCATCCTCTTATCTTTACAGGTTAAGTTATTAACCAGTAAAACCAAAAAAATTATTTCCATTGGATCAGAATGACAGTTACTCAAATTCAGCACTTGTACAAAAGTTATCCTTTAAATTAAATTCATGAATGTTATTGCTTTGTTTGTTTATAATCTTTACTGATAGCAGCCATGTTGTTAAACAGACCTCACCCAGTCTCATTGGTTTCTATGGTGCTTTAGATAATACATATACAGGAAGTGTGACCTTACCTCCAATTTTTTAAAGCTAAATAGCTTTACTTTTCAGACAATCTACAATTTTTGGAAGCACAGATTAAAAAAAAAAAAAAGTAACTATAAATACATTTATAATTTTTTTTTAAATAAAAGTTGTATAGACTTGTAAATAAAATCGGAGTGAATACCAGTAGTTTGGGGGTTTTAATCTCAAGTTATCTCACTTCAAAGCTTGTAATGCTATATGTAAAATAAAAAAGGGAGGGGGTATATTCAACCCTGCTAAGAGGAACAGACACATAAAAGGATGACTGATAACGCTGTGATAAGGAAGCTTTGTACTAGGTAATAATGGGGCTAACCAAGGCAGACTGCCAACTTATGGTTTCATAAAAAGCCCAGCATGTAGTGCACAGTGGTTGTATAGACAAAGCAGCTACAAAAGAATAAACAGGAGGAGGAAGTGGTCTGGTCCAACACTGGTACAGTCTGTCATTCATCTCTAATCCGGTAGACAGAATGCGCTAACAGATAAGGGTGGTTTATAATTCCATTTCTGCTACGCGTGCTTCCATCATATCCAACACATATTAAACTGCAACTCTCTTAAGCGCCTTGTCGGCCAATCTATTTAACAATCCAACTGAAATTTCATTTGCAGTATTTAAAGGGGTTGTCGGACCTTTGAATTCATTTACTATGTTGTAGATACTGGCCTTGTTTTTTTCAAATCTAATTCAAAATCTGCAGATAAAAAAATGAGGACTAATTACACACTGTCTAAGAACCGAACAGAAGAAATCCTGCATTAGTGGATGTAAATAACCGCATTGGATTATGGTAAATGTGTTGTTGCAATAAATGTTCCCAGCAGCCTGTGTTTTGTATACGATACACTGACCAGTTCACATTTTAAGCAATCGCTGTTTCCCCAGTAAAGGGGGAAATCTAATCACTAAATACAAAGAATTATGTGACAGTCAATCTAGCAGATGAGTATTCCTATCAATATGCCTCTGCATATCATTACTATATTGCGCTAAATGGTACAGCCTGCCTTAGATACTCAACTGTAGGAAAGGTCAGGAACCCCATTCCTACAACATAAAAACGTCAATGGTGTAACGTTCCTACGCATGTTAGTATCTAAACACACACGGACAACGATTAGCACTATCCTGCCAAGCAGGGAAAAACTCAACATGACTTCCATTGTTTAACTTCTGTCTCAAATCAGTTAGAAATAAAGCTTGGCTAAACACTGAATGACAAGTGAAGCAAACCTGCAGTCAGCTATTGATGAACCAGGCTCCATAATGCGCATGGAAGCTAGACGGAAAATAGAAACGCTAATTTCTACCAAAATAAAAATCTGACAGCTATGTGTAAGGCTGGGGGAGGGGGGGTCACGCTAGCGAATTTCCCTCTGCGTTTTAAAATTATTTTTTTTAAAAAGCGCCACATGAAAATAAAGATCAACAGAAAACGCCGTAGGGATGTCACAATAGCACTTGATTCCTCGCTATAACGCTGTGGTTTTTCAGCAGTGGGCATCTCGCTGGGAAAAATAGAACATGATGACAGCCAATTCAGTTTAATAACGTGAGCGCAGATTGGAAAGAATAGCGCCGAGATAGTGAGGTCACAAACTGACTCACGGATATGAGAAAATTTGCCGTCTGCTATTTTCTACGAGCGACAATTACGGATGCAAAATACACCGTGTTAAAAGCCCCATATTAAATTAGTTGGCCGTTTTTTTCACCTGATGCTTATTTTTAAAATCGCAGTGGGAAACTCGCTAATGTGACCGCCATGGCCTAAAACTTAAAGCATTTGTGCCAGTATACAACCTGCCTACTACTGAAAATGTTCTTGTAGTTTTGATTTATTCAATATCCAAACAAGCATCATCTATTACAGCCGTTCTCAACCTATGGGTCGCGACCCCTTTGGGGGTCTAACAATGCTCTCACAGGAGTCGCGAACACGCTGTTGAAGCCAGGAGAGAGTGCAGGTCCCTTTATATAGATAGGGTTCCTGCATGGTGACATATCGAGCCTGACGTCATCAAGTCACGTGTCACATGATGAATTTTCGCCTGACACAATGATGTCGGGCTCGATACGTCACGTGTGACATCAGCCCAGGGGGGTCGTGGTCTCAACTAGGCTGAGAACCACTGATCTATTACCTTCATTACAGATGTAAGGGGAAAAAAAGGATTAACGCCTCTGTATATTAAATATAAGCTCTTAAACTCAATGGAGTGTCCTGCGAAAACTTTCCCTGACACAATAAGGTATGTTTATAGCTCATAGAGGCCAGTGGGAGAAAATGCTAAAGTTATTGTTATGAAGTATGTATGTATTTTTTTTTTTATATTGCGCCACTAGGTTATGCAGTGCTGTACAATGTAACAATACAAATACAGACAAGGGAAAAGTGGTTAAGGCTAGATTCACACGAGCGTATGATGCCCAGCACACCATACACAGATTTACACGAGCGTATGATGCGCAGCACACCATACACAGATTCACACGAGCGTATGATGCGCAGCACACCATACAGAGATTCACACAAGCGTATGATGCACAGCACACCATACACAGATTGACACGAGCGTATGATGCGCAGCACACTATACACAGCA
>WMED01009681.1:0-16173 GCA_019650415.1 Pipa parva | reverse complement strand
AACATGCAAAAAAAAAGGAAATGAGGAAGGGGGCAAACACTTTTTCACACCACTGTATGTTCCGCTAGCCGCGGTTCCACTAGCCAGATTTCTACTAACCAGCGTTCCTCTAGCTAGTGTTCTGTTAGCCAGCATACTACTAGCCAATATTCTATTATCCAGCATACAACTAGCCAGTGTTCTATTAGCCAGCCTACTACTATCCAGTGTTCTATTAGCCAGCATACTACTAGCCAGTGTTCTATTAACTAGCATACTACTAGCCACGTTCTGTTAGCCAGCATACTACTAGCCAGCGTTCTATTAGCCAGCATACTACTAGCCAGTGTTCTATTAACCAGCATACTACTAGCTAGTGTTCTGTTAGCCAGCATACTATTAGCCAGTGTTTTATTAGCCAGCATACTACTAGCCAGTGTTCTGTTAGCCATTGTTCCACTACCTAGCATACTACTAGCCAGGGTTCTATTAGCCATTGTTCCACTACCTAGCATACTACTAGCCAGCGTTCTGTTAGCCATTGTTCCACTACCCAGCATAATACTAGCCAGCGTTCTGTTAGCCATTGTCCCACTAGCCAGCCTTCTGCTAACCAGGCTTCTGCTAGCCTAGTACTGGGAGTAGTTCTGAAGTCCTGATGCTTCCCTCTGTCTTCACCTATATACAGTACCTGATGGGCAGGACAGAGGCTAGGTAGGACTATTCCAAAATGTGCTCCAGGTACCCCCCCTCCACCCCCCCAGTTGCCTTACAAGGTGGGGCACTTTCCTCCTTTGCCCCCTCTACAACCCCATGTCCACTCATCTAACATATTCTTACACCATAATTTTACACCGCAAACCAACAGGTTACACTGCTCAGCACACAGTAGGCCATCAGTTCCATAGGACAGTACTCAGAAGCCTACATATGCCTGTCTGGCTGGGTATCCCTGGTTCACTGGTCACACAGCAGTACTCTCAGTACCCCCATGTTGGTGGCTTTGTCTATTGTTATGTGCCTGAGGTCTCCTAATAATATTATTTATTCATTTATACAGCACTAATATATTACAAAGCTCTTTACAAAGAGTATTTTCTTTAGTGCTTGTCCCCGAGAAACTTAAAGTCAAATGTTCTTGCACAATCGGCCACACATAGGATAAGTTATTCATTTGCAATGTATCAATGCTCCTTCCAGGTGGGTAATAGTCTAGCATAAATGCTTTACCCTTCCTGTACTTGGATAAATTAAACCTTTAGGGTATGAACCATGGATGCTTATCATTGGAGGCCAGTGAAACATTGAATGGGCAGTTGTCCAATGAGAGTTGCACCACTGAAAACAACTATAATTCCATTCATCACTTGTCTACTAATGGGTCCATTTATTCTGACCTATGACCTTGCTTCAGGATTTCTCCTACAGATAATGGCAGTGGGATGAATCCATCTCTGGGCTTCATTACTTTAAGGAGTTACGATTCATACAAAATTGGGGACTTTAATCAGGCCTAGATACGTACTACTTTACAGGCCCAAACATGCATTTACATTATCATGCTGTAAACGATTAATTTGTGATTTATTATATCACTATAGGTTGTGGGGTATTTGCGGTGATCTAAGCTAAATTTAACTTTTCTAATTGTTTTTATCATTGCATATTCACTTTTTTCTACCCTCTCTGTGTATTCGTTATTGAATTAAAGACATGTTTTCATATTTGTACACATAGTAGTGTGCATGTTTCTATAGGCCTACCTTTGGTGTATTAAATATTTAGCTTTATTGGCCCTTACACAGAGTATTTATTAGAGCATTATGTTATAAGACTTATAGAGTGCAAAGTCCTTATTTTGTGTGTTTTGTCAAATGTCACTTAACAGCATTATTTCTATTACTAGAGAGCCATTCCATTCCCTCTGGGACTAAGGGTTTGGGGTGGCTTATTCTATCAATGGCAACCTTTGTTTCAGCAACAACTGTAAGGAAATTCTAACTAGGATATGTTGATGATGTAAAAGACAGCATTAGGGTCTTATAAAAGAGGACGCTGGGAGATGTAGTAAGTAGTCACACTGATTATACTAGAAAACGTTTGGGGCTTTTTATAGGAAGTCATGGCTGCTCAGAACTTTGTAAGTTATTTATTTATTTAAGTGTGCATTTCAAATTACTAAAAATATTTGTTTTCCTTTTATTAGATTCTGTTGTGCCGTTGAAGTTTGAACACAGCTGGGGCACAATCTTCCAGTAAGTAAAAAGATATACAATACCTTGTTAATATGTTCTGTGCATGTTTACTATGCATCTTTCTACAGTTTAAGATGAAACTGCCCAACTAGTGCCAGTTGGATCACCACCAATCCCCCATGCTATTGATTCACAAAAAAGCTGGCCACAGGAGACACAGGCAAGCATGCCAGCTTTTTATAAGGGGGTGGGGCCTGGGAGGGAGTAGCGCAGTGACAGCGTTAACCAGCTCGTAATACAAGGTAGAAGCTCATGAACACTGAAGTTAAACTTGGTAGCTGTAATATTGACATTGATAAGGAGTTATACTTTTCCATTGTAATGTGATTTAGGAAAGGTTATATTTTACATGTGCAAGCTGAGCCGCTTCATTTTGCAAAGTCTATTTGCTCACATCTGATTGGACTTTTCATACTATGATTAAGCGCCATAGCGCGAAACGCGTAAGTGGCTGACTTCCTTTGCTTTTAACTAGCACAATGACCTTTTAACTTTTGCTTCAATAAAATAAGTTGCTTTTACCAACGGAGTGCCGGAGACATTTATGAATTTACGTTATACGACTGGGTTTGGAAATTTCACTTCTCCTGAGCACCCGTACGCCTTTTCACCTAACCTGGTGAGCATTGTTGCATCTTTTACACCAAGGATTGAGCCGATTTTTCTGCACTTAATTGGACTTTTCTTTGGTCTGTTCATTTAATTGCAGATGCAATGAACATTCTAAATAGAACAAATAGTAATACACGTTGGAATGGAAGTAATCACTTAAATTGTAAGTTCTATGGGGCAGGGACCTCCATCCTCTAGTGCAGGGGTCGGCAACCTTTTGGGCTGAGGGAGCCATATACGTGCGGCTCCCTTAGCCCTTTTGAATCCGAAGCCACTGATGTCACATGCGGCTCTGGATTGGCTAGCAATCTGGACTCACGGTGACGTCACTAGCTAGCAATCCAGAAGCACTGAGAGAGCTCTCTCTCTACAGTGCTTCTCGGCACACTGTAACTAGCGGTGCTTGCACCGCTTGTTACAGGGAAAGAGCCAGATATGGACATCAAAAAAGCCATATCTGGCTCAAGAGCCATAGGTTGCAGACCCCTGCTCTAGTGTCAATCACAACCTGGCACTTAAAGTGATTTCACGCTTGTAAGTTACTCACTTATGATGTGTAATTCACTTTTCCCATGTCTGTCTTATATTTGTATTGCTGAATTGGACAGCGCTGCATAAATTTGTGGCTCTTTATAAATAAAATTATACATACATACATGCATACAAGTATTTCTGTAGCACTTTATTGGCCAGTGGAACATTCTCTAGTTAGTGTAATGTGCTTATTAAGTATGCTCTTATATATTGTGTCAAATGCCTGATCCCCAAAGCCCATTATATTTATCTCCTGATCACTGATATCTAACATTGTACTTCTGACCCATGGAATTTGGTGCTAATCTGAGAAATTGTGTACTGTGCCCATCAGAGAATCCCAGGGTACAATGCAGGGTTCTCAAATACAAACCCAGATTCACTATAGTGTGAACATTAAACCTACCAAGATATTATTCATTGTGCCCATCAGACATTATTAGATATTGTGCAGTGTGCCCATCAGACATTATTAGATATTGTGCAGTGTGCCCATCAGACACTATGAGATATTGTGCAGTGTGCCCATCAGACATTATGATATATTGTGCAGTGTGCCCATCAGACATTATTAGATATTGTGCAGTGTACCCATCAGACATTATTAGATATTGTGCAGTGTCCTAAAATGTGTTTCTCTACTGTGGAGGAGATTGAGCTGTCAATTCCGAACTTTTTTTGTTACTTATTGTGCAGTGTGCCCATCAGACATTATTAGATATTGTGAAGTGTGCCCATCAGACACTATGAGATATTGTGCAGGGTGTGTGGGAAACAGTAAGTACTTGTGCAAACAACCTACAGGTGTGCCTTACCAGATCAGCACCAGGCTATTGGACTGTACACCAAGGGCAGAACTTTGGGGAAGCGGGCCCCCTCTCCTGGGCCAGTGCACACTACAGGAGTCGTAGTGGTGGTGGATGGACATATGCCATTGCAGCACTCCAAGAAAACACAGGCTCACAGTCCAAGACCTCAAAAAGAGGAGCATGAGCGTCAAAAGTGAAGTCAACTGCTCTCCCTGGAAGGACGTCAATGCATGGCACCTGGACCGAATGGGGCAGATCGTTATAAGTCCTAGCCTGCCAATGTGCATTTCTGTCCTGCCCTATCTGCCTAATGGATGGTCTCCTTTTTTAAAGAAAAGTTCAAAGAGCCAAATCGACATTTTCAAGAATTGTGCGTTGATGTCTTAGTTGCCTTTCCATGATGGCCACAGCAGAGGCCTTCACTCCTCTAGAATATGTGGTTATGCAGATTTGTTATGCTGGCTCTGGCTATTTTGGGAACATTAACTATCTGAGTTTTGTGATTTTGTGGTTATTTATCCATTCGACATACAACCAACATTTTAAATGGATTGATTGAAGGCTGTCACATTATCATTCAAAAGTTTTTATTGTGCTTATGTGTCTTACACATTTTTTTGGATACGTTTAATTGAAAATAAATCGTTTTTATCAATCTGACGGTGTGGATCCTTTATATATGAGATGCTGATCACTGGGAGAAAGATCCTTCTCTTACCTATAGTCTTTTGAGACTGAAACGCCTATTGTGTTTATTTATCTGGTGAGCATATAATTTTGCTCTTTGTGTGCACTTGGGTGATTTGCAGTGTGTCGTTGTTACACGTTATTCATTTCTACACATGCTTTCTCAAACTGGAACGTTTGGGTCTTTTGTATTACTTACAAAGTTACAATTGATAATGTACTATATAGCGCTCCATATTTGCGCTTCCTTTCACAGATACATAGTTCCTGTTTTTTCACTTGTGAATAGAAGATTTGACGCCCTTCTTGAAAAGAAGCAGCATTTTTTCACTTGTTTATACACATACTGTATTACTTTGGACTTTTTCGGACTTTATTGTTTGCACTATTTAGCGCTTCCTCTCATTTGTTTGCCATTTTAAAATGAGAGAGTTGTCGCAGTCGCAGATTTGTAATGGGAATCCACTGTTAGAGAATTCAGACTTTAGAGAATAACCCCCTTAGTGTACATGTGGGAAGGGGCAGTGACTTATCATCCACCTGCCTTTTCTGTACGTATTTAATATCTATGTGCACTTTTCTATGTTGTGATCGCTTACTTACAATCCCTACTTGCTCTCTTTATCTCTTAAACAACCCTAGCACTTTATCCACCTTCCTTTCTGCTTTCTGTCTAGCACTCCAGTGATTCTCTGCCTATCCTTGTTGCACTTACTGGCAGTTGGGAGCATGTAAGCCATTATTAGCCAAGGTTTACACTGTGGACATGGCTGTGTTTATGTAATTTTACTAATGGTAATTCTAGCTGGGGTTATTTCAGTCACTGCAAATGCGACTGAAAAAAAAAAAAATCTGTTTTAGATTAATTTTGCTCAATACCGATTGTACCGATAAAGAAACACAATGTCTAAATGTTCACATGACATTTTTCAAGAAACATTTCCTCAACTGTGGACGCCCCAAGATTTCATTGCAAATACATTCATTTCTATGAAGTTGTTTATATCACCTTTCTCTAAAAATTGATGCGCTGCAATCCAGAGAAGTTTGTGCTACTGTAACACCAAATTTCAATTTAAACAAATGTTTTTTTTTTGCAATGAAATAAGTCAGCGACGTGAAAGATTCTTTAAATCAGCAATAATAACTCTACAGCATTTCTCATTTTAAGGGAACGGAGTTAAAATCCCTTCAATAATGAAACAAGGCTTTTTACCTTGTAAAATGTAAATAGTGAAATTCAAGGACAATTTGCAAATTTTTTTTTTTATGTATATTTTCCTTTTTATGTTTAACTTTCTTTTTTCACTGCCGCTTGTGGTTAATTGTTAAAGTTGTCATGGGTTTAAGGTACTTTTCTTCTGGTTTTTCTTCCCAGAACATGTATTTGTCTCTTTGTCTATTCAGTTCTTGAAATGTATACTACAATTCTTCTATTATTCAATAGCATTGTGTAATAAAGGAAAATTTATTTATTTCAATTATTGTTTCTCCTCATATTAGACATAGGAACAAAAAAGTCTCCAAGACTTTATAGTATAGGATTAGAAGAAACAGTGTTATCTCACATCATCATTTTGTGGATAATTCCATTAGTTCAGTGCTCAGCACAGCAGCAGTGGTTTTCGGTTGAGGAAGGATGTGAAACCCTAAACATAATAGAATTATCCACAAAGTAACTAGAGAGATCTGCTGTTTTTTTTTTTTTAATGTCATCTATCACAGTCTGCATTCTAAGTTTCTTTTGTGTATTGGTTGAGACTGTGAGCTTACCTCCTATTTTGGAAACTTTTAAAGCAATTATGGTTTACTTTTGGTAACACAGTAACAGTTTATAAGGCTGGAAAAAAGACACAAGTCCATCCAGTTCAGCCTATTTTCCTGCAATGTTGATCCAGAGGAAGGCAAAAAAACATATGAGGCGGGAGCCAATTATCCTCATATTAGGGAAAGATTCCATCTTGACTCCAAATATGGCAATCAAAATAATTCCCTGGAACAAAATCCCACGTTCAGTTATCTAGTACCCATAACTTGTAATGTTCTTACACTGAAGAAAAGCATCCAAACTCCTTTTGATGTCTTTAATGAAATTAACCATGACAACTTCTTCAGGCAGAGAGCTCCACAGCCTCACTACTCTTAAAGTAAAGAACTTCCTTCTATGCTGGTGTAGAAACTTTCTTTCCTCTATATGCAGAGGATGCCCCTTGTTATACTTACAGTTCTTGGTGTAAATAGATTGTTGGAGAGGTCTCTGTACTGACCTTGTTTATACGTGGTTATAAGATCACCCCTTAGTCTTCTTTTTTCTAGACTAAAGAAGCCAAATTTTGAGAATATTTATTGGTACTCTAGTTTGCTCATTTCTCTTATTAATTTAGTAGCCTGCCTTTCAACTTGTTCAGGCTCCACTACATTGCACTGGTGCCCCATACTGCACACACTATTCCATGTATGGTCTGAAAAGTGATTTGTAAAGCAGTATATTTATGTTCTCATCATGTCCATCTATGCCTCTTTTGATGCCCCTCGTGATCCTATTTGCTTTGGCAGCTGCCGCTTGATACTGGCTGATGCAGTTAAGTTTATTTTCAACTAAAATTCGAAGTGAGCTTACACATTAGAAATACAAAACAATAATTAATTGAGGATACCATCGTATCACTACAATACTGACTACAGCAATAGTGGTTCTGCAGTCGACTGCCCACCTAGTGCAGCATACCTGCTTGCATCAAAGACACAAAACACTAAGGTGGTAATTCAGCAAGGTGCAAACTGACCTTGTGATGCTTCGCCTCAGCTCGCACAGACTGTTATGCGCTCGCTGATGTCCTGCACGCGGACATTAGCAAACGCTTTAAAGGGATTCCAGTCTCGTGAGGCGACTCGAGTGGTCTTGCCGAGACTGGAATCCCTTTAAAGCATTCGCTGATGTCTGCATGCAGGACGTCAGCGACCGCATAACAGTCTGTGCGAGCTGAGACAAAGCATCGCAAGGTGAGTTCGCACATTGCTGAATTATCACCTTAGTGTATATATTCTTTTAATATGAAATGCTTTGTAAACAAGAGGAAGAGAGAAATCAGGAACTTGAAGATATTTTTGATGTGCTGTTGCATTTAAAAAGTAATGTGGAAAGTGTTACACATTTTTACCATATTGTTAGGAAACATTCTGCAAAGCAATCTCTGCGTTATCAGGTATTCAGGACAAATGAATACCGGATACCCCTTTAAGGCTGGCAGTGTGGGTATCCAAAACTGCTCTGGCAGGGCCTTCATCTAACTTTTATGGGTTTATTGATTAAAGCATGAATTCGACTGTTGAAGTGTATTTGCATTGCTTCGGGTCACTACGCTTTTATACAAATTTTTACTCCTTATTTACTAAGGATTAGATTTCCTTAGTGAAGGAGTGAATGGCATCATTTGTTGTTTTTTGTTTAGTGTGAAACCATCCCCCTAATTCACCACTTTGATCTGGCAAAGTAAAACCGGTGAAGTCTGACCAGTACGCCTTGCTGAATTTGCTACTTCAACTGACTCCAGCACTTGATGAATAGGTGACTTATGCACGTGTGCACAAAATGGCGTGAATTGTTCTGTAAGGCAGTGACCGACCTAACTTCTGAATTGGATGCAAATTAACCACTTTGCAGAGTTTGCGGAATACCTGAATATTGGCCATGAGTTCCGTCCTTTATGCGACTATTCGTACTTTAATGAATAAGCCCCCCCCCCCAAGGTGCACAATTTAAATGGACCTCAGTACTACTGACGTAGAAAGTAAAATACACCTCAAACCATTTGTTACTTTGGAAATATTGGAGTAGATAACATTTTTGGGGTAGCGCTTGTCTGATGACGAAAGAGCACTTCCATTAATAAAAGGATTAACATTGAAATAATTTTGCTCTGCAGTCAGGCAGTTACATTTTTCTTTTATGTTGATTGGTGGGCTTTTTCTCAATGCTTCCTTTATCAGAAGGGTTTTAGTTATTCTGACTGATAAAAGATAAAATAACCCTGCAGGCTTTCAATTTAAAAATTTTATTTCTATATTTGTTCTGTAATAATTAATAGCCTTCAAGTTGTATGAAATCACCAAAATACCCCAATAAGAACAATGGGTCATTTAATAAAACCTATCAAGTGCCAGCTCAGATTCATTAAATGTAAGATCATGACTAATTGTTGGATTAGTGATCCTTCCCATGCTTTTATCTCTCTCACCCTATTCATAAATACTGGAGGAAAAAAAAATAGAGTTAAATAGATCAGGAAGAATTCATACTTGGTAAAAATCTGAAAGAAAAGCTGACATGTTGATCTGAAAGGAGATTTTAGATAAACTCTATTCCTTCATATTTTACATTTCCAATCTTAGTCTCGGGCAAAAGGATTCTACCATCCAAGAAAAAGGCGGTAATGTATGTAGCCACAGTTCCACTGTCTTCCTCTGATTTCAGTGCCACAATAATCTGATCATCTGTGCCTGGAATTAATTTGAAGGAAGAGAATCCATGGGTGGGAATCTGTACTCCAACATGGGACAATGAGATATCTGAGAAGTCAGAGGAAGCACGAAGCAAGATGTTGGAACCTCTTCGCTCATCCTCCTTTTCGCTATACTTTTCCTGGCTGACTCGGCGGGGCAAGAAAAACCAACTTTGCAAAGAGTCACTCCATGCTGCAGATTCATGAATGAGGTACCCTGCAAAAAACAAAGAGGTAGACAAAAAAATATATATAAGGATGTTATCCATACAGTAACTAGATACCTGATCCGACATCCGTCTTCTAACTGGAAGCCTAGGATCTAGAAGGGTCTCTCCAAAGGCATATGCTATGGACCCCAACCAGCAACCCACCATAGCATAAAGGCAGGAATAACGGCCATGGTATCTCAAATAGCAATTTGCAATTTCTGGTGTTACCGTTTTTAACTAGATTCATTTTTTTCCCCATTCCTCCAACCTCAAAAGCCCTTACAGCTGTCATTTCTCTCAAACACTATGCTGATAATCTCACCAGGCTGCCAGGTATAGCATAGCTTGTGGCAGGCTCTTGCGCTATACCTTTCTGTTACAAAAATAGCCTGTTTCACAAATACATAAATTGCAGTAGGACTGCAGTGTCGCAGTATACAGGCATGTGTTATGGATGCCCCGCTTGTTGTTACTTATGTGTAATTTCCTACCTGGTGGATGAATCCCAGCTGCTGCTCTTAATGCATTGTAGTTTGAAACCCAGTTATGATGCTGGATGTCCCCCCGTGGTCCAATCACTTTAACCCACTGAGGATTGTCATTTAACACTACGCCCGAGGTAGTAGTCCATTCCTTTCCCAAACCACCCACGTAAAGCATCTCATCCTTTACTGCCAGCCACTCTGCCTTGAAACCTGGAAAAAAAAAAACAGGATTATTCATTTATAGATGAACATAAACACACACAAGCTAGCGACAGACACTAATCTACAAGTTGGTGGGAGGTAGAAAAATCCAGTACACTAGGAATTATTGATGTTTTGGAAACAAAAATCTCCAGAGGTAAAGGAAATATTTTAACATAATGAATGCTTACAGAAAGTACATATATATTCTACCGATAATTGAACGTACAATATAAGTACAGTGGTACCTCGGTTTTCAAACGACTTGGATTTCAAACAAATTGGTTTTCAACCACCAAATTCTTGAAAATTGTGTCTTGGAATCTGAACAAATATTTGGAACTCAAACACCCAAGATGAGCAGAATGGCATTCGCAGCATCAATACAAGTCAATCTGCGTTTGGATTTCTTATGGGATAAATTGTTTTGGTTCTCAACCAAATTTGGTTCTCAACCGCACTTCCAGAACGAATTGTGGTTGAGAACCAAGGTATCACTGTATGTTGTAGAGAGAGGCATCCTAAGATAATTTGCAATTGATGGTTTTTTAATATGCAGAAGCTGAGTTTTGACATATCTTAATTGAATATCATCTATGCCAGGGGTCAATGTCTGTGTGCACCAGCCACCTAGAAATGGTGCAGCCCTTCTAAAAAAAAAAAAAAAAAAAAAAAAAGGGATTTTATCACCAGAAATAAAAATGTTTGTGCTCATAATAGTTCATAGTAGATCACTTACTTTAAATGAGATCTAAGCTCATTTTTGTCTAGGGATGACTTCAGTTGGAAGGGGTAGGGGGGAAATACTTACCCATCACCTCCATCTCTCCACCACTGTCTTAGTGCTTCTAGGCATGCACATAAGATAAAATATATATATATATATAGCCTCCATCTTGAATCAGCAGTCAGTGGTGAAGAGATGAAGTTGACTGGCAAGTATTTTCCCTAAGAATCACCCATATACTAAAATGAGCCTTTAAGTAATTTTAAAATTGAAAACTGACTATTCTAAAGAAAAAAGTATACTTGTGTTTTGCTTGCCGATTCGTTAAAAGTACAGCAACGCCAAAAAATAAAAATGCCCCAAATGCGTTGATAGTTACTATATATTCAAACTGTGTTTCTTCAAAATTCTAAACTGTATCTATAATATGTATGATATTAGCTCTCAGGCTTTAGATATGTATTATTACTTACCACAATATGAGTATAATGTGTTGCATCACTAACTATTATTGTCATGGTTTTACCTGCATTTGTTCAAAATGCATCAAAAGATCAGCCTGATTTCTGGTGGGAAAGGGGGGGATGGGATGAGGAAGAATGACTAAATTAACTAGTACTACATAGATGGCAAGGCCTAAAATGTGTATAACAGCAGGTAATAATTATCAGATATGTGAAAGATAAGTGATATTTTATATGGCAGTGCGTGCTTATGTAAATAGTTAACAGCGATATATAAGTTGGATGTAATTAAGATGAAGAAAACCTAATAAAAATATTGTTTAAAAAAAAAAGATCAGCCTGATGGTAGGAATAGACTGTGTGGGGTTTTGTCTGATACGACTGATGAGTGATCATTCAAAGGCTGGTTCTTGCTCACATCGCAATGGTCTTTCCTTTTTGATATATACATGTTAATATCACACTATTAAATACTGGGTGCAAATCAACAATGTTCATATCAAAAGATGGTAGTTTTAAATTAAAACTTGAGACTACTGGTTAAATTAGAATAACAGTGACACTTGTCACCATTTGTGTAAATTTATTCATTTGTGTGTGTGTATGTATGCATGTGCAGCCGCCTAGGGTGCTGCTGGAGGGGGGCACTATCTTTTCCCTGTCCCCACCTACCTCTTCCCTGACCTGGCTCAGTCTGCTGTAGTGCTATAGCGTTCCTTCCCCTGGCACTGCTTCAACTTTCTGTCAATCACAGGAAGTTAAAACTTTAATTGTTACTAACAGTAGAAGGCTTTAAAATTCCTGTAAAGGTCAGGGGCAGCTATTTAAGGTGCAAAGGAACCATTTGACAGTCTATAGTGAGTGTCATTTGTCTAGGAATAATCTAGATGAGAACCACTATTATACTTAGGCCGTTGCATGGAGAAGGATTTCTGTTGTATTATTTAAAAATGTTTAATTTCTTAGAAGGTTTTTATGGGGCAATTACATTTTAAGATGAGTGTAAGAAGACACATATTAATAAAGGCATGGAAATATTTTTACACCATAATCTAGCTCACCTTTATCCACATTTCCATCTCCATCTGTCAGTATGACCCAGGGCACAACTTTGTTTCCCTCAATTCTGTAAACCACCCCTGTTCGATCATCCACAGAGTAAAGTTTCCCATTAAATACAATTAGTTCAGAAAGCTCCATTCCGCGTCCCTTCTCTGCCAGGTGTGTTTCCAGCACAATGTCCTCTTTCTCCCATTCAACAGTCACATGATCTCCACTATCAGAGAGCATTAAATAACCCTTTTTTAGGTAACTAAACCATGTGTTATCCTTTTTGCTTTGAGACTCAGTGTCCAAATCAGCAATTATTGCGATGTGGTAACGAAGGCCCTCTGAAGTCCTGAGAGGAGGTGTAAGGGGGTAAGTGTCATTATAGTGATTTCCTGGCAGAGGGCGTGCCATCCTCCAGTTGTGGGCATTTTGGTCTACTGTCCGAGGAACAGAAGAACGATGATAACACAACAGCAGCAGAACCAGGGCTACACCAATGCCAGATAGCGCAATTGCACCCCATCGCGGCCTGAAACGTGGATCTGCTGTCTTCGTCATGGAAGCCAGGACAGGAAGACCACCCACACTGATTCGTAGTGGGCTCATAGACTTTACATTTCAGATATGTCGATTTCATAAAGATTTCATCTACGGAACCTGAAAAAAAAGCGAGAAAAATAAAAGACTGAAATATTTTAAAACATGCCAGACTAATCACATTCATCAGTTCCCTCCTTACAGATGCAGTTTATGGATTGATTTGTTTGAAAACAATCCTATTGATTGACCTTTAAAGAAAAAAAAAAACCTTCCATGTAGGGTCACCTTTAAATCTATCAACAGCTTAATCTTGAAAATCTGAAATCTTATAGAACCAGTCAAACCAAAAAAAGAAAATTGCTATTTGGACTGGCGTGTCGACTTATTTCGGTGAAATAACTGTATATTAAAAAAAAAAAAAAAAGAAAAAAGTATATTTGTTTTTCTATTGCTGTCTTCCAATTTTTTCACTTTACTTATTGCAGCCATATTTTTTTAATTGGGCTTCCACAGAAGACAATGGAACTAGGTGGGATTTGTTTACTTCAACAGATGAAAGAAGTTTGTACTAAATAGAAATAAGCCTTGCTAATCCAGTTGGATTCCCTCTTTGCTTGCTCTTACTGGTCCTTTAAATTGTAATCTTAGATATTTAGAGTCTTAACAGTCTGGTAAATACACTACTCTTAAATAACTATATATATATATATATATATATATATATATATATATATATATATATATATATATATATATATATATATATTATTTTTAAAGAAAGTGACTGATATTATCATTGAAACATTTGTACTTTTGCTCTATTCTGGTCCTTTAAAGGAGACCTAAAGTGAAAAAATAAAAAACAGTTAAAACACTTACCTTATACTGAGCCGGTTGATAAGTCACAGCATGAGCTGTAATTAGCCGGCAGCCAACGCTTCCCCTGATGCTCCTTTACAGTGCGATGGCTGACACAGAAGCCAGTGCGCAGCTCCTTCTTTTTCATTCCCTGACTTCTACATCATCACTCTCATTGTGGGGAGTATTCTCATTGGCCCCCACAATGAACGTGATAATATTTACGCCCAAAACACCCGTGGTATAACAGGATGGGAGGAGCTGCGGCGCTGGCTGCCAGTCAGCAAGCGTTGTGAAGAAGCTTCAGGGGAAGGATCGGGAGCTGGCTAATTACAGCACAGCTCATGCTGTGACTGTAATCATTCGGCTCTGTATAAGGTAAGCATTTTAACTGTTGTTTTTTATTTTTTCACTTTAATTCTCCATTAAAACAGGAATGTTTTGTTTAAAGGGGAACTGAACGCTCTTTCAACTAGGGGTGATTCTGATTGGGGGGGGGGGGGGGGGGTGAGATACCAATGTGATTCCTCATGCTTGTCTCAACACCTCTATTCTTTTCTTCTCCATGCAAGCACAGAAATATGATGTAATATTTCAAGAAGAAGCAGCAGCAAGTGAAGAGGATCCTTGCCCATTGGTAAGTATCTCACCCCCTTCAGAATTGCCCCTATTAGATCAAGCCTTTAGTTCCTCTTTAAATGGATAGTAACACTACAAGGTAAAATGGAATTGCAACTCCCTTCACTTCCTGCTTCCTCTTCTACACTGCTGGTGTGAGCAAGTGCAGAAACAGTATTATGATCTAATACTACATCAGTAATGTTGCAGGGGAGGCATGAACCTGAAGGGTATCTTGGCTATGGAAGCAAAACAAAAGAAGATTGATAATCCAAGCAGCACTGTAAAAAAGGACATTGGTAAAGCACATTACCTGCAAAATCACCCCTAGTCTAACTAGCAATTTACTTCTCCTCTAGGCACCAAAATAAATTATATACCTTTGCCGCAATTAATGTGAATCAGTCTTCATTGCTAATCTACTTAAAAAAAATGGTATGCATAAGGAAAAAAAACACACTTATTGGTTTTCTGTTAGGGCACTGTCATACTTCTAGAAATCATGCAGATGTTTTGAAATGCAAATTAAGCTTACAGTATCTGTAAATGAGACAGACTGCTTTTTTCGTTGTACTTTCTATTCTTGAATCAAAACAATGTCTGGCAAAAGAAAGTAAACATTAAATTTTCTATCTAGTCATTTATATCCATCTGAATGTGATTACGGACTGTGGCTAGATTTTGCAAAGAGCGGTTCTTTATTTGACAAGTTGTAGTACGTCATTTACAACAGCCTCAAGCTATTGAGGTGCATAGAAATCAGGAAGGATGATTAAGGGCTTTATTTTTTATACATTATCCAGTTCCGCAATCTATCCTGCAGTGATTCAATTGTTTAATCTTTTGAAGCATTTAAAACTGTCCTCGACAGTTTCACTATTCCTGTCATTCCCGCTGTAGTGGTTAAACTAGTTTGTCAGCCAAGAAATCAATACTATGACTACCCTTTGTTATTAAAGGTGTGACACCTTTACAAGGTAATAGGTCCATGACCTGATGGTGAGATGGCAAAATTAATTTCTTAAACTTTTTACAAATCTTAACTGTGCGTTTTACTTTTTCCAGAAAACAAACGTTACGCTCCAAAAACATACAAAAAAGAAAAAGTTAGTCACAAAGGGGAAAAACAAAACAAAAAGTATAGCGCCCTGGAAGTGTTGCCTAAAATTGACAAT
The DNA here is from genome assembly GCA_019650415.1 of Pipa parva. Classification (NCBI taxonomy): domain Eukaryota; kingdom Metazoa; phylum Chordata; class Amphibia; order Anura; family Pipidae; genus Pipa; species Pipa parva. The sequence continues at coordinate 465 of WMED01009681.1, read as the reverse complement.
TAGTTTCACAATGATAAGCACAGTGTGTGAACCACCAGTCTATGTATTCACAGTCAGTGTAACCTTAAATGGATGTCCAGCAAGCGATCCACCTGGATATTCTGCCGTATATCCTGGGAATGGACAAAACAAAGACCTCTGCTCTTGGAGCGCTGTCTGTGGATGCGCTGGTGAAAAGATATAAGGAACAAGGGGGGGGATGCCCCTAGTGTGATACTGTTATATACAAGTAGGCTCATCAAGCCCCAAGTGCTTATTTCAAAGCACTTTTTATCAGCACAGCTATTAGCTGTGGGTAGGAGGTAAACGTTTCCTTTACTCCTGGAAACCATCACAGCGGCCACAGATCACGTGGGAAGGAAATTTCCTGCATTATTCAAAGTTTTCAAAGAGCCTCCATCTGGTGAGTACATTACCATAAGGGGCACACTGCATACAGCTGCACATGGAGAATTGATCCCACCT
>WMED01009680.1:0-16174 GCA_019650415.1 Pipa parva | reverse complement strand
CTGAAGGATCAGAATAATTCCCTGAATTAAGATCCCACCTCCAGTTATCCAGTACCCATACCTTATAATGTTCTTACACTGAAGGATCTGAATAATTCCCTTGATTAAAATCTCTCCTCCAGTTATCTATCAACAGTTGAATTCTCACTTTGATGGAAAAGTCCCTAAATTTATGTTGATGAACTCATTTTTAAAGGCTTCCTATTTATATTGAGACAACAGTCATATAAGCAGCCCCTGGAGCATGCAGGTCCTCTGCTATAGTGTAAGGGGCTATTGACTGGGATAGGAACTACAGGGAAGGAGTAGGTGGGATTTACAGGAAGAAGGATGTGTGGGGAAAAAAGGAAGTGGGAGGTGCCTGGAGTCCTCATGTTCATTTTGCACTGGAACTGGGTAAGCAGCATCCCTCCCTCCCACCCTTGGTGTATATGTATTTCATTCAAATGTTTATTGTGTATTAAAATATATTTATATTAATAAATAAATAAATAGAGAAATATTCTTATTAATTCTCATGTTTTTTTAAAGAAGTACTTGTTTGAAGGAAAATGTGAATATTCGGTAATGTTTATGAGATTGTTCATTTGTCAAAACAATGTCTCTTTTGTCGCAGCACTGGCCTGGCAGAATTGAGAATGCTTGCCCAAAAGGTGTTATCGGAAAGAGATGGTGATACATATATATATAATGGTGACTCCTAGGGCATGGTCCCAGGAGTGGTTGGTTATTGGCTGCCCTGCTATTACTTGCCGCCATTCTCATGGGTAGAGTGGTCAGCATGGTAAGGCAGCCAGGTGGTGAATCCTTGGGCAGGGTCTCAGGATTGGTGATTAGCGGCTACCCTACGGTGGGGCAGCCTTTGGGAAAATGTTTTAAATAATGGCAAGTATTCTGATATGTTAATATTGTAATGGATACAGTAACTTCAAAGAAGTTATTTGGTCTGTAAAAATTGGTTTGAATAATAAAAAAGCTGTGGCTTTTTTAACCCCATCTATCGTGTCCTGGTGTTCTTGGGTAATTTGGAGGAGGGCCATAAAAGGTCAAAATAGGTTTAATTAATTGGTGGTTATAATCCTGGATGAATATTGACGCTGCACCAGTCAATTTTTAGTATATCATTTCACCTTAACAAAGGGTAAGCTTTTAATACTACAGCACTGATTAAATACAAAACAGAACTGTCTTAATACAAGAACTGCAGATTACACATCACAGTTTTCTGAAATGAATGAAATTCAGACACATTTTTGATCATTTTAACAGCCCTCAAAAAAAAAAAACAACCCCAAAAAAACAGAACGACAGGCAAAAGTGAATTCAAAATATTTTGAGGAAATACTGCAAATTAAATCAAAGGTGAAAATATCTGACAGTTGCACAAAATAATGAATTATGCTCATCTGGGGATGGAGATGATGCAGCAGATGTTAAAATATAACAGATTTGATTCCAGTAAACATGGATCATTATTTCATCAACACGACTCCACAAAAAAAAATGATCTAAAAGATGACTACTATATTCAGATGTGTCAGGCTGAAGAAGTACAGCTGGTTATAGAGGAAAGATATGCAAAATGTAAAAGTAAAATTCTTAAAAGGGATGGCTGTTACCAAACACAATATAATATATAAGCTAAGGCTGGAAGGTTTTATATATGTTTAAAATATTGATTAAAATAAGGGTTGGTACCATGTTACCTCTAACAATCTAGGGGCTTATTCATTAAAGTGAGAATTTGACTGTTGAAGTGAATTCTCACTACTTTGGGTAGTTACACTCCAACAGTCATGAATTTGTTACTCCTTATTCACTGAACAAAAGGGTGCTTGATGCAGATAATTACATAGTGCAGCGCAGTCAGTCAGACAACAGCAGCCCTCCCTTCAGACCCATAATTTGCCACTTTAGTCTGGTGAATACAACACGGTACACTTTGTCAAATTCACTACTGTGACAAATTTCGATGCTTGATTGAATAGCCTAATCACCTGTGCATGTGCATACAAAATGATGTGACGTGCTCCATAAATCTGTAACTCTCATTAGAAGCTGAATTGGTTGCAAATTCAATACATCGCAGAGATTGCTGAATAAGCAAAGTGGAAGTAGCGAATAAATGTGAATTTAAACCCTTGCACTGCTGTTCAGACTTTTATGAATAAGCCCCCTCTATGTTTGGGTAAAACATAAAAAATAGAATTGAAAGAATGCTGGGTAACTAAGTAAATAATCATTGCACAGTTTCAAATCAAGCAAAATAAATGTGTATTTTATACATGCATTTAAGGGGTCCTTATGAATGATAAATGACCATTGTTTAGGAGTTTGGGTGCTAGTTAGCAAGTAAAAGTATCTGATCACACATTAAGACAATTATTTTGCACAAAGTTATAATAAGTTCATATAAGATACAGATCTCTTTATATTACAGTAGAGTTTCCCAGGCTGTCCCAGATTCTACCTGATTTTTTTGATTTTTTTTTTTCGTTTGGAATTATTTTTCATATTCTACAAAATTTCCCAAAATCCGTGATTTTATTTATCTATTTATTTTTAAATATTCTTTGTTTGGTTTTCAGTTTACAGTCAAAGATAAAAAAAAGGTCAGACATCAGTCATATGCAATTGAGAGTTTTACGTAGATGTTTCGACATAGTGATATGGTGATTAGGGTCAGTAAATTTAGGTTTTCTAGGTCTTATTGTAGTGACGAGGTGTAGTTGGGGAGAGGTGGGATCATCCGGGCTGTGATCTGAGTATGTCTAATATACACTTCAGGTATTTCCATATTTTGTAGGCCATTATTCCCAGCGGTTTATGGTTTTGGTTAGGCCGTCTGTAATTCTTGCTGTTGTGATTTGGAGTGATTTTGTTTGTGCGATTTCTTGTTTCATTTGGTTGAAGGGGGGATTTGTGCTGATTTCCACTTGTGGGCTATGTTCATTTTTGCAGATTCATTTTCTGCGATTTTTATTTTTTTAAATTTTTAAATTTATTTTTAAATAGCTAAAATCCTTTTTAGATCTTCCATTGCAGTGCCTACGAACAAATCAGCACATGACCAGCACATTCTGGACATATTTCTAATACATATTTATAACACAATTCATATATATATATATATATATATATATATATATATATATATAGTAGGACAGAGTGGTTGTGTTAGTCCACAGGTGCAAAACAACGAGGCCCTTATTCACCAATGTGCGAAGTGAACCGCGATGTGTTCGATTCACTTCGCACATTGTATTATGCGCATGCTGATGTCCTGTGCGCGGACACCAGCATGCGCATTAAAGGGATTCCCCTCCCGGCGAGGAGACTTTAATGCGCATGCTGATGTCCCTTTAATCCCTTTAATGCGCATGCTGATGTCCGCGCACAGGACATCAGTATGCGCATAACACAATGTGCGAAGTGAGTCGAACACATCGCGGCTCACTTCGCACATTGATGAATAAGGGCCCGAGTGTTGCAATACTTGGTGATAACTTTTTTATTGGACTAACAGTCATTTTAAATAGAGGAGCTTTCCAGAGGTCTTTCCTCTTTTTATCAAGTCACAAACAATGCTAAGTTAAGAAGATATTATACTAGAATAAACAGACTGTTGTAGCAGTTGTAAATATTGTCAGGAATGGGTTAATGGACAAGGATAAGGAGGGTTAGTGGTGGAATTCTTTCATATAGAGAAACTCACAGTTTAAAAGAAAACGTAAATAAGTGCAAAATTTTCCATAAAATAAAGGTATGATAGTGAGATCGAGAAACAGTCACAGACTGCTGCTTGATGGATACGAGAAGTACCTGTGCATGCGTATGCAAAGATCTCCATTAATCCACAACTATTGCAGTCCTCTGAATTAGACACATATTTACCACATCTCAGCGTTTGCTCAATAAGCGAACATGGAGAAGTGGTGATCAAATGTGAATTCATAACGACTATTTGGCCTTTAGTCAATAAGGCCCTAAATGTCCAGTGCCCAAGCTGAACATTCAAAAGAGTAAAGTGTTTTTTGTACATTGAAATACAGTCATCCTGGAATCACAATTCTCAATGACAATGACTTTTATCATCTCCTACTCTACTCCTGATTGTGCGCTCTCCCTTTCTTTTCTTTTAGAGTGTTTTTGAGATTATTTCACAATTCTTCTTGCCTTGGAGTCACCATTTCTCTATTTTCCTCCCCGTTCAGTCACCTCTCTCTCTCTTTTGGTAATACAGTCGGTGGCATTTAACTCCTTTTTTCGAGAAGAATTGCTAGCTGTTAAGGGAAGAAGGAACTGCCCATAATATAAGGTATCAGACAAATGCATCTAACCTCTTGGTTTAGGAGTTAATGACTCCAATTTATACTAAAAGCAATAACTGTAGCGCTTAAAGTACTGAACCAGGAAAAGAGAACATTAAATCTGGAGCTCTTTAGGCGCTTTCCAGCTAAAATGAACTTACTGGGCTGACAAGATGCCGAGCAAGGAGTCCATTCACTAAATAAGGTGACAACGCAATCTTTTTTGCATTGAAGAAGACAGGGAAGTATTGTTTCAGGTCTTGTACTCTCAGGACATCTGTAAAAAAACAAAAAAAAAACCAAAATATATTGAGGAAAAAAATGTGAAATCACATATAACATAAGCTATAGGGACTGTGTTTTATTAGAAATAAAAGGTCAAGATGAGAGAAGAATTGCAGTAATTGAAAAAGCAGCATCATCATGGAGGTTATTGACTAAAGTGAGAATTTGGTCGTCAAAGTGAATTCTCGTCACTTTGGGTGGCCACGCATTGATTCTCTAGTCCTTATTCACTAAACAGAGGATTCCCATAGTAAAGTCGCAACCACGTCAGTGGCAATCTATTGTGTAGTGTGCATCCGTCGTTCGTTGGCAAAATCTCCACATCGCAGAGCTTGCTGAATACAAAAATGTGGGGAATTTGTGAATTCACACCTTTACGAGACTATTCAGATTTTAATCAATAAATATCCATGTAGGTGAGCATTTATACGTTTATTTTTAAAGGAACAGTATGGCCAAAAATAAAAAGAAAATGTATTTTTGTTTATTACTAACTGTTATTAAATGCATTTTATCATCAATTTAAAAATAAAAATAAATTCTTACTGTGTAGAAGACTCCATCTTCATTCTCTGCTGGCGACTCTAACGCATCCCGAGTCTCCAGATCCCTTCTAAGATGCGCAGTCCTCTCCAGCTGCGCTGATAACCAAGCCCCGCGCTGGCATTTTCTATAAGTCACATGGGAGAGCGTGAACGTGATCAATGCGTTCTCCCTTGATGACGTGCACACTCTCCCATGTGACATAGGAAATGCTGGTGTGGGGTTTCATTATCAGCGCGGCTGGAGAGGGTTGTGCATCTTAGAAGGGATCTGGAGACTCGGGACGCCACAGAGTCACCAGCAGAGAATAAAGATGGAGTCTACAACACGGAAGTGCTGTACATCACTTCTTTACAGGTAAGAATTTTTTTTTTAATTGATAATAAAATGCATATAATAAAAGTTAGTAATCAACATAAATAATGAAATTTTTTTTTTTTGGCCATACTGTTCCTTTAATTCGACACAGAGTATACGCATGACATCATATGAAAGGACAACATTACCATTTTGTACCATTTTTGTATTCGCCATTCTTACTGAAGAAAAATTGCAAAAATTGGCATTACCTTAACATAAAAAGCAGGCAATTCCTAGCTCATGTGGGCACTGAGTTGCTTGGCCAAAATTGTTTGGCAAAGTTAAATTCACACCACTACACTCTGAGGAATGGTCACTTTGATGCATGATATTGAATTGTCCACAAATTCACAGTGACCAGACATGGATTGGTGCACAAATACACGATAGGTGTAATGTTAGGGACTGTGAGACCATTCACCAGACTGCAGAAAACAGCAATCTTTATACAGTAGGTGTTCGCAGGTCACCTTTAGGGTGTGCCCCTAAAGAAAAAAAATCTTAAGGCTAGGTTCACACTGGCATTTTTATATGTGGTGTATCATCCTGCGTACTGCCAATAGGGTGTGCCCGGGTACACCAGGCATACACTCTGCACACGCCTATGGCAATCTTTCATTAATATTTAAAATTTCTAATTGTAATGAAATCACAAACCTATGGGACAGTAGGATAAAGACACTCGTAAGAGGGACAGTCCCAAAGCTTTCTATTGCCACTATAGATGCTAGATTCAGCTCAATTATATTATGTCCCTTTTTAGATTTAATTAAAAGGAAGCAAGTATAATTACTACAGAATAATAGGTTATTTCTTTCCCTGAGATTTCTACGGAAACGGTTTTTTATCCTGGTGTGATGCATTTACTTATTATTTATCATTTTCTTTACTGCTCTACTTGAACCAAAGACATTTCCTTACCCTATGTATTAGGCATAAGAACAAGATGTGCAAGACCCTCACTCAAGGCTTCTGGTATGTGTGAAAACATTGATGAGCAGCGCAATGGATGGTTTCTGCATTGTAGTTCTTTCCATACACATGCTTACTCTGCATACCCTGAGAGAAGATGTCAGACAACTTCAAGACTGTTCCTTCTCTTTCTTTTTGTCTAGTAATTATTGCTGCAATTTCTACATATAGGGTGGGCATTTCTAAAACAGGGTAGTCCATAAAAATGATACTTTTCACCATATTTTTCTATGCAAAATTGACAAAAAGAATAGTTTCTCCCAAATTCAGCGTCTGATAGTAGCAAAAATGGGTGGAAGCGAGAAAACCAAATGTTGCTGGTGAATTGAAGCACAAGGTATACATCAAAGGTCTCAAACTTCTCAAAGCTTCGGAGACATCCTTGGGACAGCAGGGAGAGGTCTAATGAAGAAACGTACCTGCCTGGCTTCCTTAACTGCACACAGCCTATCTGTGGGCATAAGCATAGGCATTGTGTGCAGCTAGGAGAAAGATGTTTGGCAGCTGCAGAAGACAAACAACTGGCAAAGGGTGGAGCCTATTGAATTTGTATGGAATGAAGCCATTTGACTTTAAATTGTTCCTATGTGCAGCCCATTTACCTGTCTGAGTTTGGGAACCCTGGTATAACTTGTTCACTTGTATGTTGTGATGCTTGCGCTTGGGGAAGGTGGGAGGTCTTGTGAAACATTGTGCATGTCATTGACTGCTTAATAAATAAACACTGAGGTGTGTTTTGTAGTGTTGTTTGCTTCTCCTGCATTTATTTCACCGTTAACCTGCAGAAAAAGTCCGTGTCCATTCTAATGACAATCACCAACATAAAAAGGCAGCGCACTAATACCTGTGTGAATGAGCCAAATGATGCCCGGTGTGTCCAGAGATAGAAATAAGTGTATATAATGGAATAACTGTGAATATAACTATGTTTCGCAGGGAACACTTGCATCTCTCCATCAGTCTAATGTACTGAGTCTGTAGAAGTTAAATTATCTGCATAACAGTTTGCCTGGATATCTTCTCCTGCCGGAGAAATTGCTGTAATCTAAAGCCATTACATTTAGGCCCACGATGGAGCATTTTGATTTTAATAGTTTACTTACAAAAGCGGTGAACTAATAGAAGGCTTTATTGTTTTATCTGCCTGAGTGATTTTTATCATTTTATGTAACATTTACAAACAGCCAATCCAGAATGATAGTAAACTTTAAAAGGAAAATAAAACACTATTTATAAAGTGTGTTTACCATACATATATTTTCACTTATATAAACAACGTAAAAAAAAAAAAAAAATTTCAATTCTAATAAAAGCGGCCTAAACTGGTTACCTAACTCAGCTGAAACATTCTGCTAATGTGCAAATGCAAATGCTTCCCTTGAGACTGGGCTATAAATATATTTCTCATACGGCCCTTCCTGTCAGTGCATACTATAGGGCTCTTTATAACCTAGCCTCTCCTGAGCAAATTTGCAATGCAGCCATTTGGTCATCATGGCATACTGTCATAAAATGTTATAAGCTGCATGTCTCTGCATCTGCTACAGCAGTTTATGGCAGGAAAGTATTGCAAGCTTCAGTTGCACACATTTAAGATTTACTTTTCACAGTTCACATATATTAAGTTTTTCAAAATTTTTTGTGTGCATCCCACCCTTAAGGGATAGCTTTTGGACGTCCCCTATAGTATGCACTGACAGGAAGGGCCGTATGAGAAAAAGAGATTTTAATACTCACCGAAAAATCTTTTTCTCCTAAGGCTCGGACTGTCAGTGCAGTTAGTTCCCTCCCCCAAATTTTTCTATTTCATACCGGTTAAGGTTCATACCAGTTCAAGTTTTCAAAGTTATATACATTTTAACAAAGTTAAAGAAGCCACTGACAGTCCGGGCCTTAGGAGAAAAAGATTTTTCGGTGAGTATTAAAATCTCTTTTGTGTAGAGCTTTCTGGACTGATTGCTGATAGCACTACACTCAACCATTACTACATTTACTGACAGTTCATTTAAGTCACATTTTCACGTGTCAACAAGAAAAAAAGTCCAGATCAGTAAAATTATGAGCCTGCCCAGGATCTCTACCCAAAATGTACCCTCCATTTTTTTGTGTGAATCTGTTAAAATTTGCTCTTAAAACAGTACCAAATTTGTACTTTTGAGAAATTGCAGTAATGCATAAGTAAATACCAGTAAAAATACAATGGCTGTCACTAATTGTTTTATAAATGTCAGTTAGAAAGTTATCTGGCATCTCCCCTCCCCCTTTCCTATATGCCAGGGGTGGGGGAGGAAAAGATCATGGCATACAGGGCAGTCCATTTAGTATGTTAATTTGGCAAGGGGCCCATTAGCCTATAGTATAGGACCAGCAGACTCTTCACCTTTAGGGGAGCGGGTGCAATATATAAACAAGGGGTGTCCTACCTTGGGTGCCATTTTGTGAGGAGCTGCCAGTAAGAAAAAGTTCACCCTTCCTCCCTTGTCATTATCTTTCTATTGTTACAACAAATATTGAATATTAAAGGTCAGACAAATGTGAGGAAAAAATCTGTTATACAAGTTATATATGTTTATAGCAATTAATATCACAGCTTGAGGGTTTTTTGGCACTGACATTGCAAGAATTTTTATATATGGTGAGCTATGACTACTCTGGAATGGTGCCAGCAGCTCACGGCTTTGGTTCCTGCCCAGATGGTCAAAGACTCTTAGTTAATGAAGGTTTAACATATGCCAGTTGCTTTGCAACTGCCGGCTCTATAAGTTTTGTATTTTGAAAGTTTAATAAAGCTGTGGCCAACATTTCCACCAATGCTGTTGTAAGCGTCTCTTATTCCATCTACTAAATAAGTCAGCAGGGCAATAAAGGTCTTCCCACCTAGCCTGCCATTGTTTCTAAGGGCTGGCAACCATAGCCATGTTGGATTAGCCGGTAACAGCCTTAGATTTAATTTAAGCAAACCATAAGATTCTCTGCAAAATTCAAAATAACCCGGTTTGTTTGCAGACTTCAGCAACACATTGAAGGATTACTTTTCCTGACTCTTAGCGTTACCTGTTTGAGATATCTCACACAAACAGAGGATTCTGTCAGGTCAATCCTTCCTTTCTCGTCACAAAATAAAAAGCTTGTGCATTAAGGAGCTCTGTCCAGTTCTGCACCTCACAGACATCCTACCCAATTATCTGACCTCTATTAAGGCTCCAGGAAGCTCTTGACACATAGATTCATTCAACATTTTTGGTTAAATTGCTACGGTAGTGTAGGTAAGACCTAAGCAGAGTTCCTTCCCCCTCTCCCATTGACAAGTATCTAGTAAGAAGCAAGATCTGTTAACCTAAAGGGGTTTAATATTGTACATTCCCACAATATCAAAATGTAATACAAACTTTAGTAGTAAGAAATTACCTTTTGTTGGAGACGTAGCCAACATTGCTCTTAACACAGAATACCTTCCGTGTCTTCGTTCCAACTCCACAAGTGTCCTTTGTGTTCCAGCTGACTGTGGTGTTTAAGGTAGTTATAAGAGTATCTGAAGAGCAGGGGCCCCATGGGGATGTCTCCCAATAAAATGGTGAACAAGGATGATCATTGCACAAGCGATATTCATACAATGCCTGGCTAGGGGGACATGACTTCCCTCCTATAAATTAATAAAGAAATTTTGGATTAATATTGTTAGGTTTATAAAATACAAACTGTAAATTTAGGTGAAACTATTTTTGGATCTATCTAAATTGAATGTCTAGACAGAAAGTTATACAGCTAGCTGTTCACTAACTGCTATTTCATTTGACTTTCTTGACATCTTGACAGGTTTCTCCAGCTTTGGTTGTTTGATGAGACTTACTCAGAGGCCGGCCAGGTGACCTAGTTTATAAATAGGATATGACAGGGATTGGCAACTTCACATTTTCCCAGAATGGGCTGCAGATAAGCTAGAGAGAAGAAGAGTTCCAAAGTGTTGCAATGTATAGTACATAGAAAGGGATACCTGGTGGAAGAGGAACCTGCTAAGTGTACAACCTGGAGCAGAAGTGTCCTCTTGGCCTTGTGCAAAGGAATAAAAATAATTGGCTGATTAGATTACATTGGTCCTAGCCACTAGCAAGCTGGACTAGGCAGCTTAGGTTATTGGTTTAGTAATAAGCATCAGCAGCTGGCGCAACAAGAGTTATGGAATGGGTAGTAGCCCCCTAGGATTAGGTGAACTTTAGTGCAACGCAATGTCTAGGTTAAGACATTTCACCTTAAGGTTTACTTCATGATGAGACCCCCATAATTGGAGTCTCCATAAAAAAAAAAAAACAATAAAGGAAAAATACATTTTTAAACTCGAGCCTCAAAATCATTTTCTGATGATTCAGAACAGAAAGGAAAAATAATTTAAAAAAGCCTCAATAACAAGAAACGATAAACTCCACTTTCTTCAACATGGCAAAAAATGAATTGTATCACTTCTATAATTGCCTTTGTGGGTGGAGGAACCACAATTGTCAAGAATAAAATAATATTACTGTAGGTTAGTAATTTTTTACAATCGGAGTAAAACTGTGGAAGTTGGAATGAAATGGATATTAACCTTAGCGACTGGATGTTATCCATAACTATGTGCTCACGGCATTAACATCTGATAAATAATACATGAAAAGCTGTTCACGGAGAAAGAAAGTGACAAAAACGTATTTGCTGGAAAAAAAAAAAAGAAATAAATAACTTCAAGAGTTTAAAAAAGTTCTGGTCCTGCAGGAATAATTCATTAATATGTAATTAGCCATATTAATCCTAAGCGCCAAGCAAGTCAGGGGTCATGAAGAAATGTTGAATACAGGTACACATCATTCCGGCTATCTGTTCTCTGCTATATGATCTCCAGGGACCTGTCTTAATTAACATTTTCATTATTAGCGCAGGTTAGGATGACTCACCTTCTCCTGGATTAGCGAGAATTGATCTCGTTCTGCTCTGCTTTCCCTCTGAGTTCTTAGCATAACAGGAATGAGAGCACTGTGACCAGTCCGACCACTCACTAATGACACAGTCTTGGCTGCAAGGCACCTTGCACACCAGTTGGATGGGAGGGTGATCTACACACAGCTCAGTGGAGACAACTTGTCCTGAAACAAAAAAAAAGCACGGAATGAAGGCAATTATATCTTGTCATTGCTGAACAGTCTAGACAGACTTGGGTCGCAAGAAGTCAAAATTGAGATGCTGAAAAATCATATGAAAAGAATAAAGGGATTGGAAGGTGCTAATCAGAAACTAACCTTCACAGATGATTTACAGTTCTAATGTCTATATGGATAGAGCTTTTACTGATTATAAATAGAACACCCATTGAAAGAACCTTATGTTTGTTACTTTCTGATGTCACAGAGTAAAAACTGCTAAGATGTATTTGACGGAGATTGACTCTTTCTCTGATTTGCAACTCTGTCCCAAAATGCTTACCTTTCCCTAACCAAACTACACTAGTCCTAGTGTAGCCCTGAATGTGGTTTTCACCCTAGCCTCCCTGCCTGCTCTACAACACCAGCAGGCTTATTTCCTTTTCTTCCTGCAGTACTTTGTTCCCTTAAGCTTTCTAAACCCTACCACTGTCTTTTTATACCACACATATGCCTCTCAGTTAATATCTTGTCTCTACAGCAATTTACTTTTACCCCAGAAGCCTCTCGTGTGGCTTATTTTACACAAAAAGCAAAATGTTAGGGCATAGTTTTTTGTAACTGAAAGTTCACTATTTGGATTGGAGGTAGAACAGAGGCAAATGGAGGTCAGTACAAACTGGGGCAATTGTTTCCTGAGGCCTTTTAACCCAACACGACCAATCAGAGGTTGGCTTTCAGAATTTAATATTCTCTAGACCACTGAATGCAACCCACTGATTGGTTGCTTTGGGTTACTGGACCTCAGTTAAATATTGCCCCTGTTAATTAATTGCCCTGAATGTCTCTTTCAAGATAATTAGGAAGGTAATAATGAAATTAAAAATAAAACAGGAAAGGTATAAATAATGGAAAATGTGTGTCTGGATTTAGCATTTCAATTAAGGACCTCGTCCAGCATGGCAGGGATTTTGCAAAGAGGTATAGTATGTGTTGGCATAAACCATTATATTTTACATCAAATAACACGCGAAACTGCTCAAACAAGCGAAACCAGCAAATAATTCTATATATGGGATTAAACAGAGAAAGCAGAGAATGTGGGTTCATGGGCAGGAAGAGACAAGGAGGTCCAAATTCTGCACCAAGGCCCATTAGCTTTAAGTTATACTACTTGGAAAAGGGACATGGTGAAAAGGGGCATCCCTATTGTTCATTTGACTTTAATTGGTTTGTATTTAATTTCCATTCAAGATTGTAAACAAGTTTATGGATACCTGAGTTTGTTCCAGCTGGCGTGTTTCCCCAAAAATAAGACATCCCCAGACAGTGCCAGCTCTGCCATTAGGAAGAGTAGGCAAATGCTAGGGGCGCCCCTAGCATTTTTTTTTTAGAGTGATGGCCAGCTGGGAGGTTACGTGCAGCTGCGGCTCAACTTTAAATCTCCCAATTGGCAGAGGTAAGTGGGGGCAGCACGGGGCAGAGAGGGTATCACGGGGGGGCGGCGTGGGAGGAGGGGCAGCTTTGCGGGAAGGGGGGCAGCGGCGTGAGAAGGGGGCGGCAGCACGGGAGGGGGAGTGTCGGAGGGGGGTGTCTAGGGCACCAATAGGGCCAGAGCTGCCTCTGTCCCCAGAAAGTAAGACCTAGTGCAATTTTTTCCAAACTTTAAAATATAGGGCCTCCCCTGAAAATAAGTCCTAGCTGCAGTAAAGTACGAAAAATATACCGTACCAGTACTGTGTCCCGAAAATAAGAAATCCCCCTGAAAATAAGACCTGGTGCGTCTTTAGGAGCAAAAATGAATATAAGACACAGTCTTACTTTTGGGGAAACACGATAGTTTCTCATGAACAGATCCCAAAATGTCATTCCTTAAAGAGAATATAAAGCAAGAAATTATTATTTTTTTTTATATTTATTGATCTTTTTATTTTTTAACCAGGGCTCTACATTTGTATTTTGCTTTTCTATTATTTTCTGAATTATTGTTATTAACTGAAGAAACTTTTACCAAGGAGTGAGTTTTAATAACATTTAAAGCTTGCTGCATTGGCCGACACCTTTTCTGTGGTATAAAACCAACAAATAAAAGTGGTGCTTTGCTGAGCAGGCTTCGGCCACTGAAAGATGACAAGGAATTTGGAAAATTAAAGAGGGTAAACTACAAAAAGAAAAATAATATGACAGTAAGTTAGAAAAAATGCTTATTTTGTGATCAATATTAAAAAAAAGCCTTCAGATGTACGAGTCTTATTTCCCCCTTAAAGTATTTAACCAAGCACAATCTTTTGTACATTCGCTCCTTTAATCCTCATCTGAGAATATTCCCATTTTTTTTTTTTTTTATTCTTTTTTTTTCTCTGTTTCTAATATAAAACACAGCTGTGGGTTAGCGTATTACATTCTTAGCAGGGAGAGATAAAATAACGAGCAGCTCTGTAATTAGACATCCATTTCCTTAATTACTATAATGTGAATGAAAATATTCCTGCTAGTCCTCTTACTGTTTCAAATTATGCAGCCGAAATGGAGCCTTTGCAAAAGGAATGCGTTTCTAAATATTAACCCCAAAAAAATGGATTATGTGGCTAATTATCCCAAGCAATTTTCAGTGCCACAGGATGGGAAGATGTTTGGCTGATAGATGCATTGAAACAGATCTAGAAACAATGACATCGTATTTACGAGATATACAAGTTGGGGATCCATTTTTGGATCTCAACATGCTTTTTACTTCTTAAAGAAAGCACAACAGAAACAAAAAAATATCACAGCAGTTAGTTAATGAATACCTGGTTTTACTTTATCATTTTGAGTTACCCAGGGTCTTTTACTGCCAATAATAACAAAACGCATTAACAAAAGTCTTCATTTTTTTTAAATTAAAATACCTTTTTTTCTTTTTTTTGCAGTCATTGAACTAACACCTCTCCTTTCTGTGCTTGGCTCAGGGGATATTTATAAAAAAAATGAAAGGCAAAGTCACCAGTGGAAAAATCGTATAAAAAAATGTCAAAAATGCATCTAAAAGCAGCGACTAAAAATTAATATGGGAGAATAGGTAAGATTGTGGGGGTTATTCACTAAGGGGCGAATTCGACAGTCGAATTCGCAACCAGCGGATTGCCATAGCAAAACCACGACAATTTCCCCATTGTAAAGTTGCGACAATTTTTTTAAATTAAGATTGCGACAATTTTCCCATAATAAAGTCGCGACTGCAACAATATTATCATTGTAAAGGTGCGACTGCGACAGTAGCAGCCTATTGCAACTGTCTTTATCTGGTGAATTCACACCTATACGCAAGAACTTGGACTTTAGTGAATAACCCCCTAAAAGAAACACTAAAGGGGGTTATTCACTAAGGTGCAAATTCGACTGTTGAATTCTTAAACAGCAGATTACCGTAGAAAATCCATGAAAATTTCCCCATTGTAAAGTCGCGACAATTTTTTAAAGTTAAGATTGTGACAATTTTCCCATAATAAAGTCACGACTGCGACAATATTCTCATTATAAAGACACGACTGCGACAGTAGCAGCCTATTGCGACTGTCTTTATCTGGTGAATTCGCACCTATACGCAAAAATTCAGACTTTAGTGAATAACCCTCTAAGACAGTGGTTGGCAAACTGTGGCTCGCGAGCTGCATGTGGCTCTTTGGCTGCAATTTTACAGTTCTGAGCTTGTTGCTCGCCCATCCGCCCATGACCTCTGACGCGTCTTGTGATGGAACGTCAGAAGGTCATGTGATTGGGAGAATATGCACTCCTACCCCTTTGTGGCTCCAGAAACATTTTTCACCAGTGGAGGAGGGAGCTAAATGGCTCCGTCCTCTGCAAAGACTGCCGACCCCTGCCCTAAGAGAAGGAAACAGCAAAAAGTGCATGCAAAAAAAGCAATTTTTTTGTGTGTTTCACAATGCAATCCCCCTTTATGCCTGTACCCACCAGAGTGAATAATAAGCGAGATTTCAGAAAATTGCCAGATGTGACATTAGAGCTTCCTCACCAGCTAATAATTATAAAAACCAAACATCCAAGGAATGTATATATTGTAATACTTTAATAAAATACATAATACACAAAGGATTAAAATACTCACAAAAACATCAAAGTAGTGATATTAACATACAGGAAGGTTTCATATGTTGATATGGCTCATTTGATGTTTTTGTGTCTCCCACACACATATCATCTCCCTATTATTACCCTTACAAACAAAGCAGGGGGTAAGCAAATTACATCTAAAATCATGATTTAGTGTATTCAGCTACCTGAGGCAGGGCCGGACCTAGTGGTAGGCAGCGTAGGCGTCTGCGTAGGGTGCAGCAGGAGGCGGGGCACTATCTTGGTGATCGCTCCCCTCCTTTGCCCTGTTCTTACCTGCCTACGCCTTGGCCCGACTGTCTCGGCTACAGCGCCCCTCCTCCCGGCAAAGATGCAACTTCCTGTAAGTGCCAGGAAGATACATCATTACTGGAGAGGGAGGAACACTGTAGCGCTAAGCACTACAGCAGAGATAGCCAGACCAAGGAGGAGGCAGGTAAGGACAGGGGAAAGGAGGGGGGGGTCAGGTATTAAAATAGC
>WMED01009679.1:4949-16175 GCA_019650415.1 Pipa parva | reverse complement strand
GGGCAGAGAGAGTAATACAGAGGGACAGTGCTTGGGGAAGATAAAGGGGTATAGAGTTTTAGATGTGAGGGGCAGGAGAGAGGAAAGGGTCTGAGACGAGAAAGGGCAGTATTGGTGTGTGGCATGAGAAGCTGGTTACTTTGGGAGGAGCACAGTTGACGTTGAGGAATGTATGGGCATACAAGTGAGGGGTAACGGAGTGAAGTGCCTTAAATTTCAAATGGACGAGGTCCTTTTGCACCTAATGCACCATGAAGTGAAAAACAAAATCAAAGGGATTAATTAACATTTCACTAAAATCACTGCATTCGATCCAGCAGTAAAAGAGCAGTTAATCACTCATGAAACATGCCCCATTGTATTTCATAGGAACCAATGGAGGTGGACACACTAAGACAATTGTTTCCCCTGAATGCTACATGTGATGTTTTTTTAAAATGAGTAACCAGTAATATCACCCCTTGTATGAAGGACCAAACGTCATAGTGAAATCTTAAATAGTTAGACAAAAAATGCAGATTAAACAACGAACAATTCGACAGATACTAGATGTGCTGTTTCCATTATCTGTAGCAGGTTAAAATTATATATGGAATAAAATAAATCACTTGCTTTAAGAAGCAATTCAAATTCAAAAAGCCTCCTGGGAAAGACAACTCACTTAACAGTCCAACTCCCTCAACATCGCACCACTTCCCAGCTCCCACACCACCAGCTAAGAAGATGAAGGAAATGGAAGAAGAGAAAAACCCCCAGCTGATACATTCAGCTTTTTTTGGTAATGAACAGTGAAAACTGAGGAGCAAATGAATAAGCAGCTGAGTACTTACTAAAATCATATCAAAGGTGGTATCAATGTAATCATCTTACAAAATACAAATCATTTAGAAGGCAGGGAAATTAGAAGCGAGGCCACTGCCATGATCTGAATAAATGCATATACCCCTTACAACCCCTACATTTATCAATAACTACCAAAGCTGTAAACCTAATACTATACACAGCAGGACCATCAAGAGTAATTTCAATGATAAAATCTCTTGTAAATGGTAGAAAGCAGGAATGAAAAGTATCAGTAGATAAAGCTGGTCACAAGGGCTGCCAATTTCAGTCAATTTAAACTTGGGTAATATAGAATTATCTTTTGCCCTGGTCCATAAAGGATCTTTATAAAACAATTGAAGACTGCATAATTGCTTCCAACAGGAAAGCCACAATTCAAAATGGCTGACTGAACATTTCATCAAGCATTTCATTTGATCTGTAGAGAATTAGCCTAATTTGGTCATTCGCTCTACACTTGTAGGCAATTCAGTTGCTTGCTGTTCCAGTTTGAACATGGGTGTTAGAACTTTAATAGAGGGTCCTCCAACTGCTACAAAATAAACTCATCTGACCTTTAAAAAAAGGTCACTCAAAGGTTTGTGCGTCTTACATTTACTATAATAACAGAAGGATTTAAGTAAGGAAAAACAGATGAAAGATGGAAAAGCTTTTTAAAGCAAATAATTGTGGTAGAGATTTTCAAGCCTGCGTGTTTTTAGCCTAGTCTGGAGTTAGACACCTGCACCAAAACAACATGCCCAATGAAGAAAAAAGTAGCAAGATGTGTTGTATGTAGCAAAAGTAGTAAGACGTGTTGTGCATACCCTATGGTTAGAATCTTTACGTGCAATAGGAATCATACACAGTACGACAGACTCAAAACATGTGTTAAAGTTTTGCTTGAAGAT
This sequence comes from Pipa parva, assembly GCA_019650415.1. Taxonomy (NCBI): domain Eukaryota; kingdom Metazoa; phylum Chordata; class Amphibia; order Anura; family Pipidae; genus Pipa; species Pipa parva. The sequence goes on along the minus strand of WMED01009679.1, from coordinate 14,442 downwards.
CAAAGAAAGGCAAGAAATGCTGACTGCCAGGGCAGTTCTTCCATAGTCACCTGGCCTCAACACTGATTTATGCGGAGTAAGAAGGCCAAACACGGAGTAATATTAAAATTGTTATATTGATAATATAAATTGTATGTAGACATTTTAGTTTAAATTAGAATACCATGTAAAATGGAAGTCTATTCACTGAGTATCTCTATATTTAGATTATTAGATTGTGAGTGCTCTCAGTAGAACACTAAAATACAGATTTTCTTTTATATAACAGCCTGCTGTAACAAGGTCATACAAGGGATATATGAAGTTTAGGTTTACTTTTCTAAAACATATTCGAAACAAGCCACTTTTTAGTGGTATAGCCCAGCAGTAGGCTTTAGAGACAAGCCAACCATGAGATATGATGTTAATACGTTTTAACAAACCAAATGAATGTAAAGTTCCATAGGACATTTATTGGTTAACATCTATGCAATGAAAAATAACTAAACAAATACATTATATAAACTTGGATATTTACCAGGAGTTGGAAGGAGACCAGGCTTTTCACCAAGCAAAGGACGTTTTGGCTGTGTATGTGGAGAGAAACCAAGGAGACCTGGTCTTTTTGCTGCCACAGCCAAGAGTGGAGGAGGTTTGCCTTTTGGACCAGATGATCCTATTAAAAAAAAAAAAAAAAAAAAAAAAGTCTATGCCTAAACAAGCTTCCCCAATATTTTAATAAACCCATTAAGAGGGGATCCACAAGTTTTTAAAAAAGTATGCAAATGATTTAAATAAGCAAGTTTAGATCTTAACTATGGTAGAGTTCCTAGATTCCCTAAAAATAAACACTAAAAAAGTGATTGCCAGCCCAGTAGCTCTCCAGTTGTTTCAGCCGGTGGGGTTATGGGAGCTGTAAATCCTCAACAGCTGGAAAAGCAAAGGTTGATGATCACTGTACTAATAAACAAGCACAGTAAAAGTTGTTCTCCAAAGGCTCGACATTGCTCTTTTGATGTCACATATCAAATGCATAAAGTGAGGGCTTAGAGTTCACCAGCAACAAACTTTTGAAAACTAAGCATCTACTTTGTACCATGACATTTTAATAATGAAGAAGCAGTCTGTCTAGCCCTGGATGGTACAGCCAGGCCAATCTAGTCACAGCAAGGTCCAAATTTTAACAGTTATATCACAATGACCTGCAATGTCAATTTATTTGATGTGTTTTTGAAGAAGTTGTAATTATCTTAGCAGGAGAGGCACATTATTTATAATAAAAGTGGAAAAAATTACTGACCTGGCATTGGTAGAAGACCAGATAAGGGTCGTTCACGAAGAAGAGGTTGCTTGCCAAGTCCCAACAAGGGAGCTCTGCCTGGTGTAGGAAGGAGAGGGGGTGGCTTGGCAAGTATACCTTTTGTAGAGCTGCTGTTTGGAATATGACTGGCTTTATACATGGCGTTTACATCTTCCTCTGTTGGGTCTTCCTCCTCAAAGTCTGGATACAGGATATATAACTTTGTATGTTTTTATGCTTAACCCAATTGCTATTTTAATTACAGCAAAACAGTCATGTTATCTGGGTTTAAGAAGTACAATTTGTAAATCTAGCCTCAATTGATTCAAAGTATTTTGTAACAGACTGCTCTCAGACTTATGAAATTCTAGAATTCTCAAATCACTTTACCTTGAATCTAAAATGGTTTCGATTCTTTTTCTTGTTCATTAAACTATTAAAAATATATTGTAGGAAGAAATGCAGACATTGAACAAATCTTACTCTCTTTTACCCAATTTTTGCAAAAATGAAAGGTCCAAACAGTGCCGGATTTATATCTTCAGAGCTTATTGGCCCAGAATGTTCGACGTCTTAGGCCACAACAACTAACAGAGCACACATGCAGTGAACTGAAGAGCTTTATCTGTGGGATTCAATTTTATATAAAGTGAAACCAGAAATGTCAAGCTCAACATTTAAAAGGAGAACTAAAGCCAAAAAATAAAAAGAGACAGTTAAAATACTTTGCTTATACCGAGCCGATTAATTACAGTCACAGCATAAGCTGTAATTAGCTGGCTCCCGATATTTCCCCCTGATGCTTCTTCACAGCGCTGGCTCACTGAGAAGCAAATGCGAAGCTATTCCTACCATGTTTCAGCTTGGGTGAAATACGCGTTAAACATCATCATATTCATAATGGGAGCCTATGAGAACGCTCCCTGCAATGAGCGTGATGATGTTTGACGCCAGTGAAACAACTGGCAGGAGCTGCACACTGGCTTCTCAGTCAGTCAGCAGCGCTGTGAAGAAGCATCGGGAGCCGGCTAATTACAGCACAGCTCATGCTGTGACTAATCAATCGGCTCAATATAAGGCAAGTATTTAACTGTCTTTTCTTATTTTTTGGCTTTAGGTCTCCTTTAAATATTAATATACGCCATAGTTAGAGTTATTCCTCTTTCTACATCCAGTACTAGGAGTAAGACAACCTTCAACCAAGCCTATTGACACAGGCCTAGAGTCTAAATAAAACGTAGAGAGATGCAAAATATGGAGAGAGAACTAAAATTCCTTCCTTACCTGGAGTTGGAAGAAGAGCTGTTGAAGGTCTATCCCCAAGCAGAGGTGCTTTAACTTGTCCTATAAATGCGTTCCTGGTTGGGGTGGGAAGAAGAGGTGGGGGCTTTTCCAACAGGTGTGTGGGGGCAGCAGTGTGCTTTTCATACAAGGGTTTAGTCTCTGTGCTGGTATCTGCTTCTTCATAGCCTGAGATTTTATTAAGACATTATCCAAAATGAAATGCAATACAAATATTATTACATTTGTCTGTTGTAATGACATATGACACAAGGTCATGAGTTAAGTCTTTTTATACTGGTGGAGTTTTTTATCTGACCAACATAAAACAAAAAGGTCGCCATTAGACAGAGCCATTATATAGAAGGTATAATGACCAAAGATAAAAAAGGAAAAGATCTGCAAGTTGGAAAATGACCATTCATCTACATGGGAAAAAAGCAATGATGTGTACATTTTCTGGGTATATAGCACTGACATGAAGTATTTGCTTAAAAATTTAAAGTCTGTTTAAATGTTTGGAAACAGAAGAGTCTTTTACGAACGTTATAAATCTGTGGCTCAAACTACATCTCAAATATTGTTATGGCAACTGTTAGAAACGCAGAAAAGAATTGTAGTTTAAGTGATCGTTTATGCACCTATACAACGGATTATGTTTTATTTCTGTTAACTATTTGTATGTAGTGAGTCAAGTAAATATGGGTTTGATATGTTTTTGTTGGGATTTAAAAATCTATTCTACTTATTCAGAATCTTTTTTCACTTTTAAACCGCAAGTTAGATTACTTTTCTAACAAATATTTTTTAAGTTGTGTGTTTGTCAGGTTGTGTATACCACTAAGAATAAAATATGGATTTTTAATACTGACAAAGATTATGAGGAAAGCACGTTACTGCCATTTATTTACAGAGAGCAGGAAAAAAGCAGCTTTTATAAGAAAATACACAGATAAAACATGTGCAGTCTTTAGGAATTGTGAAGGATTACACTTATGTATTTTAACGGGTCATCAAAATTGTACTTGATAAAGGGTGTAAGACCCGAAACATGTTGTGTTTTACCTTCACCCAATAAAGGGTTGCAGCACAGCTGCCTGTGCGTGGTTCTTCTTTTCCATTACTCTGAAATATTCTAGAATGTTTTACGCAGTTACTGTTGATATAAAATGAAAGTGCTTGTACAGAACAAAAACTTTTTGTTGCTTTGTGGGTTTGTAGCTCAACAGGCTTTTGGTCAGACAAAATAAAGAGCAAATAGGAAAAAGATATGCTAACCAAGACATGCAATCTTTTGATTGTCCCACTAATTCAGAAGAATGCCATGATGATCAAATACTCCCTATAATAACCAAACTTCAAGATTTTCTTAAAGGACTAGAAATACGAAAAAATTAAAATCCCTATTTCGATTTGTATGGTAGTTATTTAAATACAACACTTGGACAGACTCAGTCCTATTGCTTTGGTGCTTTTCATGAAGTGTGCCCTAAAGCTCAATTTCTGAAGCTAAATATCTTACTTTAGAGACTCCATGCATTTTTGGAATCACAGATTCAATATATATTATAAATCCATTTGAAGATTTTTTTAAGCGACACTGTTCTTTTAAAATGGCAGTCATCCCACCTTTACAGTAACTATACACACTGTGTTTGCTGCTGCGGCCAAACACATAGGACAATTCATTAATTCTTTTATACCCACATAAAGTGAACCAAAAGCAGTGTCACAAGTATTTCTGAACTATGACTATGTCAGTACTTCCAAGTGGCTCAGTTGTGGTTACAATTGAAATAATCGTGGAGGGTGGTTCTATAGGTTTTGACATTGTGGCAAACTGCATAGTGCAGCAAGATATAAAGAGATGATCGAATCTTTATTGCTTTCTTATGCATTTCATATCATTTCAGTGCTACATTACAATACACCCTAAGCGCCATTGTGTGCATTGATAAAGAAAGTCAGATTTTAAACAGTGATTTGTTACCGAAATGGTATTCTTGAGAACTAGGGCAGGAATCATTTTATAATATATAACCATAAATGTATGTAGAAGATTGGTGTCATTTTAATCAGTATTAAGAAAAAATATAAATAAGTAAGTATGTGTCAATGCAGTCATTGGGAAGTAAAGGGCTGCAAGGAAATAGATATGAATACCCGAGACTGGTGGAGATGTGGACAAAAGTGTTAGTGTGTAGGTGTGAAAGATGGGGTTGTGATGGCAAACATTAAATATACCTTCCAGCTTAGTTATCCTGGTCGTCACGTAGTCGCTGATTGCTTTCAGCTCCTCAGAATATAAATATTTGCCATCGCTTAAAAGGAAGAGGAGGTGTCTAATGTCCAGAGGGACAGAGTAAGACTCATACAGCTCCCTTTCCAGGTAGTCATCCGCCAGGTCAGCTGCTTTGTGTGAAATCTCATTACGTTCTTGCTGCTCACGCTCGCCAAAAATTTTCCCGAATGACTTAACTACCAAAGCCAAGGCATCCTCCATGGGCATATTACGGTGTACTACAGAGGAGAGACATATAACTTGCTGCATCAGTGAGGATCTCATATTGAAGATAACCATTTTAAATAATAACAAGGGGCAAAGGAGGAATTTGGGTGGGATGTCATTGTAGAAGTGTTGTATACGTTTTAGAAAGTGTTAATCAGATGAAGAAATTGGCAGCTTTCTAATGAAGTTTTTTTTTTTCTTTTTAAATTATTATAAGTATAAATTGTAAAGTGTATTTTTTTCAATTTAAATGTGTAGGACATGTATCTATATCAATCCTATGGGGGGAATTCACCATAATGCGAAGTGAGGTCCGGATCCTTCGCACAGACTGTTATGCGCTTGCTGATGTCCTGCACGCGGACATCAGCGAAAGCTTTAAAGTGATTCCAGTCTTGGTGAGACCAGAAGAGTCACCACGCCGAGAATGGAATCCCTTTAAAGCGTTCCCTGATGTCAGAGTGCAGGACATCAGCCAGCGCATAACAGTCTGCGCGAAGTGATGCGAAGGATCCGGACCTCACTTCGCACTATGGTGAATTCCCCCGTGTGTTACATTATAATGTCATGTAGCAGATATGATCTCTATACTTGTATAAAGCCAGGGTGACAAGGGGAGGAAGCTACAATTGTAAAAGACGTCTAAAGGATTATGATCAAAAAGGTAGGAGCTAGTTTTATGCACTGCGCAGCAGACATATGGGTGAAATTTAATAAACTTAGAAAAGCCTGATTTCGGCTTGTTTCTCACGGTAATTATCGTGAGATTTTTTGGTTCGATATTTACCAACAGAAACTTTTCAATTGAGTTTTTCGCTGGGAAGGTAGCCATACTTTACATAACCAGCATATGGCTACCTTCCCACCGAACAATCGAGAGAGAAAAACTCAATTAAAAGTTTGTCTGTAAATATCAATAAAAAAAAAAAAAATCTTGCGATATTTTACCGAAAGAAACTTCTGAGATCTAGCGGGAATAAACTCGGAAAAGCGAAATTGGGCCCTTCTGAGTTTATACAATTTTGCCCATAGCATGTGAGGGATTTTGGGAAATATATTTGTGTAAACTGAGGGCATAAGGAAGACTACTCCATCAGAAAATATTGAAGGGAAGAACTCTTCAAACAGATCTAAAATACATCACTGATGTATTGTATTGTGACAACGTGCAATTACACGGTGAGAACTTTATGATGAAATGTGTTTGCATTTTTAAAAAGAAAAAACTCCACCAAAAAGCTGCACAATTTAATGAAATTGTAGAAATAACAAAAAACTTTTTTTTTCAACCAAGTAGCCACGTTGGCCGAAGGCTCCAAGCATATTATTGGCAATTAAGAGTGGAAAGGGGGCAATGGGTAAAGTGGTAGAGATTTATGCATTTTCTTTAAAATTGGTTTTGCTCTTTAACCTATGCACGTCAATAAAAGAGAAAGCTAATGTAATATAGGCTACGCAGACAAAAACAGGGTTAATACATTTATTCTGTAATGTATATCAAGGCAGTAATGAAAAGGCATGAATTATTTTGAATAAAATTTGTCATGGTTAGAGTTTAGGTAGCTGTGCTAAAAAGTGTCAAGAATCCTGTAAGGTGATCATTATATGACCGGAGAAAATGAAATGATATTATGTATAAAAGCATTTTGAGACATGTTGTGTATTAATTTTCTGTGTGTAAAGCCATGTTAGACTCTAGGAAACTGCTGTGTTCCAGTAACCAATCAGAGGGCTTAAAAAGAAAAAAAACTGGAACATTTGTAGGGTTTACATACCAGCAAAACCTTACAGCATTGTCTGGAGTCGATGCTTCCCAAGTTTTAAGTATGGTGTAGTTTAAAGTGAAGTTTAACAATACTCAGAGAGCTCTGTGAGACCATACTAGATTATTTACATGTGAGAAATGTCATGGGTTTACTAAAGAGTATCTATGTTTCTCCCTGCATGAAAATTCTGCTTGTGGCTACACTTACTTTTGATAGCATCATGAAGAATGATTGCGGTGCAAGAAGAGAGAGCTACATTTGTCTGCTCAACTAGAATGCAAAACGGGGACCCGTCATTTTTAACCTCTTGTAGGGCACGTGTGAGACCAGACTCTGATGTCAAGTAAATCATCTCCACCACAAGGCCATGATCCTGTAATCGATGGCCTATGCCAGTGGCGTACTCCCTTTAAAGAAAAAAAATGATGGTTATTGGCAAGGGATGTATTGTATGTTTGTAACAGAGACCATGCTGCTTGGGTCTTCCTCTTTGGGACACAGAGAGGGGGCAAATATTTTCGTGTGAACTGGGAAAAATAAATTGCATTTTCCACAAAGGATTTACAAGTGTATTTAATTTTAGAATCCTAGAGTTACAAATGGAAAACAAACGCATCTCAGCTTTAACAGAGTATTTTTTATTTTTTAAACATAAGATATTGTGAATGTAATAAGGTTGAGAGAATTGTTATTACACAAAGTGTTCTATCTTTTTTTCATTTGTTTGTTTGTTTTTTTAAAGTTTTCTTACAATTTATTTAGAAAATGAGCAACCTTGAAGATTTTAAACTGTGTACAGTTGTGCTTTCTAATTAAATTAAGGAAAGGGTCAAATATTTGGTAAAATTTTAATTGGGAAAGATATATTGAAATATTTGTAGCAGATGTAGGGGAAAATGTAATGTTTGGAGTAACATGTAAGAAAAACAAAAAAATGTTTTCCACTATTGACAAAGAATCATGAAGTGCAAATGAACAACACATCACCAGTGTGTAATAAATAGTGCCAATTTTAAGTAACTGAGTCTAATTCTATAAGAGAACGGAGGATAGCACAGGCTACTCCAAATGAAACAAATTAGGACGAGCCAAGAAATAGCCAGTCCTAGAAATGTGAATACATGTGGGACTGTACATGTACATTCTGGAATAACGACAACTAAAACAGAATTTTCATTTTGACAGAGGGGCCATTTTAAAAGATGGTTACCAAAGGTTTTAGGAAGAACACTTATTTTTAGTATGACAGGTGGGATATAAAGCATATTAAACTCTACCTGCAGTTTGATTTGTGAAGGCATGATAGAACTATATTGAAAATTAAAAATGGGATATTTTTAAAAACATACAAACATGAAATATAATCAACTATTACAAACTATGTTACTGTTAACATTTCATTTTCTATACAATTAAAGGAGAAGTAAAGGGAAAAAAAATGTTGACAATCATACCTACCAACCTGAAACATTTAGCAAAAGAAAATATCACAGTATCTTGTCGTCATTTTTTTTTGCAGTTATACCTTCTGAATTATAATTGGCTTTTCACCTATTTTTGATGGAAACTTTACACACAGATTAAGGGGGTAATTCAGGATAGTGCGAAGTGAGGTGCGGAGTCCTCGCCTCACTTCACACTGACTGATATGTGCTTGCGGACATCAGCGAGCACTTTAAAGGGATTCCGAGGCAACTCTTTTGGTCTCGCCGAGACTGGAATCCCTTTAAAACGTTCGCTGATGTCCACGTGCAGGACATCAGCGAGCGCACATCAGTCTGTGCGAAGTGAGCCAAAGGATTGAGAGCTCACTTCGCACAATGGTGAATTCCCCTATAAATGTTTAAAGGCTGCAACTTATACAGCTGGCAGCAGAACGTAGTGAAAAAATTCAGAAGGTAATAGGAAGAAAACCAAATGATATCTTTAATATATGACTTCAATTTTAGTATAAAAATGAGAATATACTAATTTGACTTTATTTCTCCTTTTAAATAAGTAATAAAATTTTAATAGTAATATTCTGGATTATACACTTGCTTTGCAATGCCTGCTATTAATATTAAAATATATAATATAAACACAATTTTAGATAAAATTATACATATAGTAAAAGGGGCTTCTCAATCCATGAAATGTAAGCATTTCAATTCAGAGTCTGCACTGCAGAGCTAAAAACACTAGTTCTGGTGGGACACCAGGAAACTACTGTTCACCAAATAAGGAGATTATTGACTAAAGTGAGAATTCGACTGTCGAATTCTCAAACCCGCAATCATGATCATAGTAAAGTTGCAACCAGGACCATGGGGTAAAGTTCCCTCCCACAGGAGGTACGACACTAGAAAAAAAATTGGACTCCGCCCCTAGGGGTTTTACCCCTGATACAGGAAGAGATGAACCAGTTATCTTTACAAAGCTGGAAATACTGCATAGGAACCAGTAATCACATCAATTAGGTGCCAGATTAACAATATTTGTAAAAATGTTATGATTATTGATGAATCAATTATTATTGTGACATTAACACGGGTGGGATTACCTGTGTCCCCCAAGAGACAAGTAGAAAAAAAGATTTAACAGTGAGTACAAAATCCCATTTTTTCCTTCTAGTTATAGTATGCCTTTCTCTTGGGGGGGGGGGGGGGGGGGGGGGGG
>WMED01009678.1:0-16175 GCA_019650415.1 Pipa parva | reverse complement strand
GAATGAAATTTTACAAAAAGTTTAACTGGCAAAAAATACATTTCTACCAACAAACCCAACAATATCTGTTGATTTTGGGAGAAAATATAGTATAGTTTAGCATAAAATTGCAACAGAGACTTAAACTCACAAAATGTTGTACATTTGCAAAGGCATTAGCTGGACTTACGCAATATACAAATGAAAATAACATTACATGTATGTATTTTAATTGCCAATTTCTTTTTGCTTCGATAAAAATAAAGTTATAAAAAAAGTGAATTTACGAACCATGAAATACATAAACCATTGATTTAATTATATTTGATCATCTACAAAAAAGAATGTCACATTAATCCACACATCTAAATAATGTTAAGTGTTTTTTCTATTCAACTGATTTAAGAAGCTGTTAGGTTTGTTATGTAGATAGGCTGAACTGTATGGACTTGTGTCTTTTTTCAGCCTTATAAACAATGTTACTATGTTACATATAATGTATCTGGGTTATTTAGTTATGAACATATTGTATGGACCAGTATATGTTAAATGTCTGATAAAATATAATGTTATGTTCTAATGTGCCATTTAGCCTTAACTTATGTACATGTGGCCATCACCCTTCCCACCCCCCTACCCCCCCAACCATTTTTACTGCTTGCCTTGGTGTCAGGGATGGGGTATGTGTGGAAGGACTAGATCGCAGCATTTAGAAAAGTCTATGAGGGGGTTAGTATGGGAATGACATTTAGTTATAGTGATAACAGCATGTTGTTGTATGCCCCATGATTCTCCTTGCTCCTGACAGGTGTCCCCTTACGCTAGCGACCTCCCCAAGGGCCACTAGATACACTGTGATTTTCCCACCCTCCCATCCTGGAGAATTATATATGGTCTATGGTAATAATAACAAAGTGACATTCAAATTCAATGTCATGTTTCCATTAAACTTTATACCATTTATAAAATGTTTTGTACAGGTTATATTGTCACAGCTTTAGAGGTAATGACATCAATGAATGTGATGACTAATTATGGTGAGTTATGTTTATGCCGGGTTGATTCAGTAGTTTACGGCTTTGGTTCTACTGATCAGTCTGAGACTCCTGCGTTTCAGTTTTTGATTTGTGCCAGGTATGAATGTGTAACTTCTGACATAATATGTGTATAATGCTTAAAAGAAATAAAGCTGTGGACTATATTTTCCACCAAGCTCGATTTCCATTGTATTTTTATTATGGGCCGCAGTTAACCATTGGTTATTTGTTAAAAGGTTTGGCCAAATGCAACCATGCAGACTACTACAACAGTAATTGGTAAATGATTTATCTGATTCATTTACTCTTCATTTTTGAATGTTTAATTTACTGTAGCACAAGAATTTAAAATATTGTTTACCAAACATATTACAAGATTTAAATCTTTCTTCAACCTTGAAATCATAAAATGTAATTATGTTGAGCTGTCATATTTTACTTAAAGGAAATAACTAGTTATTATTATTATTTTGTTTTATTTTTTTTAATACTGAAAGACAAAAGTTCCTGGGGAAAGTGTTTATAGTGTGTAAAGCCTTTGTTAAAAAATACAAGATAAGTTGAATGTCTCAGTCATTGAGTAAAATGCTTTTGAATGTGATGCATATTAAAGCTAAATGGCCTGTGGTTTCAGTCCAACACACATGCAGGCAATTAAGGTAAAACTAATATCACAAACTGGCATGTTAGCAGACTGCCATAGAATAGAGGCCAAATATTTAATTGGTATGGAAAGCATAACTTCTCAGCGATATGGAGTTTTCTGGATTAGGTTCATCAAACAGCTATGGGTCACTAAACTTACTTAATCTTTGATTTGTTTAGAACAGCAACTAAAATGAAGTACAATTTTTCTGTAGTTTACAAGAAATATATAAGATAAATAGGACATTCACTGAGAGTGAATAAAGCAACTTTGTTGGAATTTACTTTTCATGAAGGCAGTGTTTTCAGAAAACTAAGATGTCTTGCCAAAAAAAATGGACTCTATATAGTACAGGGGATTATAGATATGATTCCTTAATGGTTCCAATATCCCCTACAGGTTTGCTGCTAACTGTAATTGACATCTATTTGTATGCATGGGGATGGAGGCCTAAGCTTGCATTTTCCAGGAGATTACATATGGGACATCCATAGTAATGTTGCTATTGCTTGAATCCAACATTCTTTAGAAAAAGATAATTAGAAGAGCATTATCTCCTTTAAGCAAATCAATGTAAAGATGACATAACTTTAATATGCCTATGAGTTTGCTACAAACAATACAAAACACCATCACTACTATTTCCCAGTGTTTAGAAATCACCACATAAATTGACTTCATTCATTTATAAATACATTGTATAAAGAATATGCACAACTCACTTTGATTTACAATGAGCGCTTTAATATAAATTGTCACAAATTCATTTGGGGATGAAAAATTGCTCTTTAATAAGTAAAATCCCTATGTGGAGAGGGTCAAATATTCACAGACAACAGTATCTGAGGGACTATTTTATAAGTCAAAATAATAGAAGTCGCTGACAGGGATCACAGTGGGTATATATATATATCGTATATATATATACATATATACAGTATATATATATATATAAAATTAACCTTTTTATCTATACAGGGTTGTGAGTTAATTATCACCCAGTGGTTAAGGTTTAGACCTCTATCTTAATCTGATCAGTTACCAAGGAGAATGGAGCCTACTGAGATTACTGACCAATGAAAAAGGGTGGGAATTAAATTTTTCCCCCAAAAGTCATTATTTTTCCCTACCTTATAGAAAAGAGGCAGAAGTTGACTGGAGCAGTTGTTTTTTTTTGTGCATTTCATTATAGCTACTTATTATTTTTTTTCCATTTACACTACAGTACCATCTTTTTAGTAATACCATTTTTGCCATGGGACTTTGAATTATAAGGCATGTGGGTGAAAATGGTAATGCCAGTAAAAAAGTTGATGCAATGCAAACTCATTTGGTAAGTACCTGCAATTCAATATCAATAATGAAGAGTTTAATTACTGAACCAAGATAAATATCCTTCTGCCTCTCAAACCATAACTACCATCCATACTGATTTTCCTCTGAAGTGAAGAAGGAAAAAATGTTTTTGCTAGGAATTTGCTAGTAAGTGATTATTTGTTACAAAGAGTAGATAGAGTTTACCCTCCAAAAAAAGTTTGTCATTTTTTCCCCACATCAATCAGGGCCATTGCCTGACCCAATCAGAGTAAGCTTAACTACAGCATTTAACATTTAACTACAGATTCTATTTGCTTGTTAAAACAAAAAATGGTAGAAACACATCAGTATACACTGAACATTATAGATGCACATTTCAGTAGAAATCAGTTAAGAAAGAGATGCTGTTTCCATATGCTATACTATACCATAAATGTCAGATTCATTATAAACTGAGCTTCAATTTGATATTAAATGGAAAATTAATTCAATGGTAGAAATTCAGTCTACTTACAAAACAAAGGCTGATAATGATCTGTTTAGAGTAAATGTATAGCAATCTTGCATAAATATATGTGAAATCAAAACCAAAAAACTTTGTTTGTTACAGCGCTTTGATATAGTCCAAATCTTCAGTCAAAAAAATATTTTTAGTTCCACTTGCACTCTGATGCTGCTCCTTTCAACAGATGGAATTCTCCAAAACCACCTCAACAAAACGACAATATTTCCTAAAAAATGGAGGAAGCGCAAACAGGTGCGCTAATAGTGCATTACCCCAAATAAAAACAAAAATAATGACTATATGGCTACCACCATCATAATACAACTTTTATAGTTGTAGTGAATTAAGGAATCTTTATGACACCCAGTGTAAAAGTGAAATAAATGGTATTTTCTAACTGCTCACCAGATGGCTAATATCAAACAGCATGTAAATAAAATCCAAATGGTATTCCCAGGAACATTCAGCCAATTCACCAATAGGGAACTCCAGATCACTCCTCACCACATATATAATTATCCATGATGAAAAGAAGGGAAATAGTGGATCACACCATAAAGATGAAACATTCAATCTATTTTATTAATGCACATGCTCACAAATTGGGCTTCAATGGAAGATAAAAACAAATTCAATGCAACAGTCCAGGCAAATAACCGAATGAAAAACACTTCCCTCTGTACCTTAATCACAGTGAAGAAGTGTACAGATCAATCCTGCTCAACGCGTTTCGTGGTTTAAATCCACTTCTTCGGGAGCTAAAAGTTGTGTATCTAAGCAGACTCACACTTGGTTTACGTAGTGAGAGTCTGCCGGTTTCTAGACCTCATGACCGGAAGTTCAGAAATTACGTCACTTCCCATTACGGGTGGAAAGCACTACTTGCGTTGTTATTTAGCCTGAGAATGATTAAGTAGATAGAGGTAACAGGGATAGAAACTCACCAGTCGCGCCTTAAACAGCCCAAATATGCCCCATTGTAAGAGAGCAATGTGACAAGCCTAATAGTTGGCTGCCCAACATCGCAACCGGAAGTTCAAGTAATACATAACTTCCGGTTATGAGTGGAACGCACTATTGCGTTCCAACCAGTCTGAACATACCATAATCAGAATCTTGCTGCCGGAGGAGATGTTGCCACATGACCTCCGGTAACTGCCGAATCATAATGCGAATCAGGCTGGTGCAGACAATATACAAAATGGGCACATCAAAAAATGTCAATTAGAGCAAATAATAACAAAAAATTTTTTTCAATAACCTACAGTAAATAAACATAATTACCAAAAAACCAATACAATTCACTCAGATATACAAATTAACCCATTATAAACAGAGACACATCTTGTTATCAAACATTATAGGTAAAAAATTACACTAATTTAGCACCTTAAATACATATAATTATACCAGTGATAATAAAGATCAAAATGACCTTAAAATCAGTAACATAAATCAACCATTTTAGGTAGAAGGTTGCACTGATGCGAAACCTTCAACACATATGGTGGTACACTGACTGTATAAAATATCCATTAAAATTACTCTAAAACCAACACTTGGAGAATAACACTTTAAAAATGCAATAAAAGAACAATAAAATAAGTTAAAGGGGAAGTAATAGAATGTGATGGACATAAACAATCTGCTAGAAAGCTGCAAGGTCTAAGGAAATGTTAAGACCATTCGGAGATAGAGTGTTAAAGTGAAAGATCCAGAATGTTTCACGCTGGCGCAACACCCTGAATTTATCACCCCCTAATAATGAAGAGCTGATTTGTTCTAATACAAACAGTTTAATATTGGAGGGATTGCAATCATGGTGTTCATGAAAGTGTTCAGAAACCGAGTGTGCACAGAAGCCACTTTTTAAGTTCCTGGTGTGTTCATATACCCGTTTGGCTAAAGAGCGTGTAGTACGCCCAATGTACTTCAAACCACACAGACATACCAAGAAATACACCACATATATACTTTTAGAGTTGAAGAATCCATGGAACCTTTTATTACAAATTTCCTTCTGCAATTTTTTATCCGCTATGTGTGCACAACAGGAACATCTCTTGACCCCAAATGGGTAACTACCATTCACCATTTTCTTTTTGTGATCTTTGCTGATCACATTAATGTTAGATGGTGACAAAAACTTCTTAAGGTTCCTCGCCCTCTTATAGATGAAAAATAGTTTCTCAACGACATCCTTCAAAATTGTATCAAGTTTAAGAACATGCCAATGTTTATAAATAATCTTGGTGATATCCCTTGAATTAGAATTGAAATCTAGAATAAAAGAAATTTTCCAATTAGATACATTAATATCTGGATTTCTCTTATATTTAAGGGTATCCTCTCTAGGGATAATGTCCACTTTACATTTGGCTAACGTGATCAGATCTTTGGAGTAATTTTTAGCCAAAAACCGCTCTGTCAGTTCATTGGATTGAGTGCAATAATCAACATCCAAAGAACAGTTACGTTTTACCCTTAAAAACTGACTTAAGGGAATGTTCTCAATCCATTTGTGAAAATGTCCACTCCTCGCAACTAACAGACTATTTACATCTGTGGTTTTTCTAAAAAGCTTTGTTTCTATATTGCCATCTCTTTGAAATAAGGTGAGATCCAAATAGTTGATCCTATCAGCATTATACTCATGTATAAACTTTAAGTTAAAATTATTGTTGTTCATATACATCACAAAATTATCCACCGATCCCCCATCACCATCCCAAATAAACAACAAGTCATCGATGTATCTTACATATGTCACAATGCATTCACCATATGGACAATACCATTTATTTCACTTTTACACTGGGTGTCATAAAGATTCCTTGATTCACTACAACTATAAAAGTTGTATTATGATGGTGGTAGCCATATAGTCATTATTTTCATTTTTATTTGGGGTAATGCACTATTAGTGCACCTGTTTGAGCTTCCTCCATTTTTTAGGAAATATTGCATAAATATATCTCTGTCCAATAGTAAAATACTTCAAATGCTTTACAAGTCTTAATATTTAGACCTGAATAATTGTTCTTTGCTTTGTTTTTTTAAATTGTGTTTCTTTGAAAAATTAACACGCAGAGTTCTTAGACTAAGTACACACTATGCGGCATTTGCTTTGTGCTAAACAATTTAATATTATTTTATTCTGCACAGAATTGAATCTGGAAGATAATTGCACCAATTAAAATTGATTTTTTTTAACTTAACCACACCATGTATCAGATTAAATATGTGACTACATTAATGGGATTTTAATTTTATGTTTATGCGGAGATTTTAATGTTTTGAGAAATTTGTTTTTGTTCTTATATCTATAAATATCTAAAATGACTGACACCAGCTGGATCCACTTAAAGATAAGATGTCATAACCTGTTTTTAGCAGTTAATAAAGTAATTCTAGAGTTTCATCAACAACATATTCCCCTTTAAAATACTAAAATTTGAGTTGTGTTATATGGTCATAAATGACATTGTGCTCTCACTAAAGAGATATAATTCTCTAAGGTGCGAATTCAACTGTCGAATTCACAAACAGTGAATTCCCATAGTTAATCCAATACAATTTCCCCATTGTAAAGTCGTGACAATTTTTTATAGTTAAGATTGCGACAATTTTCCCATAATAAAGTCATGACTGCGACAATATTCTCATTATAAAGACGCGACTGTGACAGTAGCAGGCTATTTCGACTGTTTTTATCTGGCAAATTCGCACCTATATGCAACAAATCGGACTTTAGTGAATAGCTCCCATAGTTTTCATTAATGTAAATAAAAACTATCATAATTAGTGTTGAGCGATGATATCAAGAAAAGTTGAAATCGGTACGATTATCGGGTGTTATCAATGATCCGATGATTTTGCAAAAATTGTGCCAATTATTTTGATAATATCGAGCAAAGAAGCCACTAAGCCAGCTATATAAACCACAACCAGCAACAGTGGTTATAGTTTAAAACCCAATTATTTCCCTATGGAAGTCCCCCAAGCTCTAAACCCACTTACAGTGAAAAAGCATTCCTTAGCAATAGATCATGACTCAATCTTAAACTTCTTAGGCAGTCACTGCACCAAAACAAAATCACTTGAAGGGGCTAGGCTGCTGAGAAAAGATAATTGTGTGGCTTTGTGTGATTATTCTGTCATTACAGCTGTCTGCTGCACTCAGGGATATCCTATTGACTGTCCCTGTAAACCATAACCAGCAAAAGGGCAAAGCTTGGTTATGGTCATAAACCCAATTTTTTCCTTATGGAAGTAATTAGGTAAGCCCATCTCTATATTAGATCTTAGCCAAAAGGCCTAGAACTAAACCCACTTAAAGTGATGATCACTAGGGGGAGCAGGTGCTGCCTTTCAGGCACCTGAAAAACCTCAGGTAGCCTATAAAGTCACGTATTATTATGCTTAGGGAGAGTAAAAATGAAAGACAAGAGAGTATAGGTGATACCTTTTATTGGCTAACAGAATAAATGATAAATGCAAGCTTCATCAGGCAATAAGATGAAACTGTGACAATTTTATACAGGAGGGTAAAAAAAACTACTGACGAAGAGTGTGATTCTGGGAATCAGTACTAATTTGAATACAACATTATATTCTCACCAACAGGTGGCACTGTGTAATTCTGTAAATCTGTGGATTAATACTAACTTCAATACAGTTCATAATTCTCACCAACAGGTGGCACTGTGAAAATCAGATTTTCACATTGCCATCTGTTGGTGAGAATACTGTATAAACTGTATTGAAGTTTGTACTTTTACACAGTGTGTTAATTTTTATGAGTATTATTGTTATATATATTTTTAAGATGTAATGGAGGAGTGTCTATGTTCTTTAGTACCTATTTTTCACATTAATTATTATACATCATATGTCAACATCTTATATTTTTGTTGACATTATATATAAAATATATTAGAAATATATATTTTGTATAGTGACATATTTGCTGTCTAAATTTATAAAGATTATGAATAACTAATCATTTGTTAGGATTTTATTATTGTACAGAATAGAGAGACCTCCAGGGAGGTTGTGTGTCTTCTTTCCCTGTCAGTTCTCCCTTCTGATGCAGCGTCTGTATTGTGATTATTTTCTCCCCTTTGGAACGTATGATGCACTTTATCAGTATAGTGCACTGTTACATCCTGGTGCCTGCAGTCACATGACGCCGGAAACCTCAACCTGACATGAGAAAAACAGGGCAGCGAACACAAACTTTTTAACCATAGTCAAAATTGTCATAGGTGTGGTTAATGGGTTAAACATATAAACAGGGCAAAAGGAAAAGCAAAAAGAACCCAAATCACAAGCGCACACTTCAAAAAATAGAAAAATACATTGAGATAATTTGATGAAAAATGTGTATTTTTATTCATTAACATCATAAAGAAACACTCCAAACAGAAAAGAAAACAACAGCAAAGAAAACTGTTAAAAACAATTAAAAAATCTCCATGAGACCATAAAAAACCATGAGGAGTGGACAATACACCGCGTCATGAAGCCGGACGTATTGTGAAGGTTTGGCGCCAAACTACAAGTTATATAGACTCTGCAGAAAGAGTAAACATGGCACACTGCTGGAAGAAGCCAAGAGGCAAAACGCGTTCAGTGTAGGCATGCTAATGGAGGGACACACTCACACCTGGTACCCTTATTACATCGGCCATGCTTGGATCCAGACACTAGTACATCCAACATCTTTACCACTCGGATGACATAATCAAACATAATTCTATAGTAAATATGATCGTATGTGGATATTTAATTCAGTAAGATGACATGCACAGAGATGATGGTCTGAACCTTTGGTGGTGTTTATTGTATCAGATCTTAGATTTGACTAATTATTTATATTTATTCACATATATTAATTATTAAGGGGCTATCCTTCAGTCACCAGGTGTATTGTCCACTCCTCATGGTTTTTTATGGTCACATGGAGATTTTTTAATTGTTTTTAACAGTTTTCTTTGCTGTTGTTTTCTTTTCTGTTTGGAGTGTTTCTTTATGATGTTAAATTGTTAATGAATAAAAAATACACATTTTTTCATCAAATTATCTCAATACATTTTTCTATTTTTTGAAGTGTGCGCTTGTGATTTGGAAACCTCTTCCTGAAGCGCATCATGCGTTCCATTCGTAAATGATGCTGGAAATATCTTCCTGAAATGCACTATGCGTTCCATTTATGTATGACAATTTCTGGCAGTAATCACACGCTTCCAGTAGGTACAGAGCATATGTATTTTATTGATAAACCTCTCATTAACTTTATTTAACATACACAATGTGTTCCATTTACTTCTAGATGGAAGAAATTACACTTTTCCGGTTTGTCCAGAACATACACATGTTATGAGCATTATATTTCTAACAGTGCGAATCTGATCACAGTAAGTACCAAATCTAGATTTCGGATTACATATTGCAATTTAGACTTATGCAATGTAAACTTATATATTTGATGTTTATTTTATAATATATATATGGGCTAATTGGCTACTGAATTTTATTGGTTACTTCAGATTCATGGACACTCCCCCAACGCCATGTTTTGGCGCCATTTTATGTGTATTTAAATGCTTAGAACAGTGGTATTCTTATCTCCTGAGGAAGCTGCCCATTTAAGGCGGAGAAATGCATAGAGAAGTTGTACCACTACAAAAACTAAAAAACGCTTTTATTATCTGGCTGTTTGTGAGTATCATTGCTGGCCTTTAATTATCTTTAAAATAAAAAAAAAATGTTATTACACTATTTTGGATGTCTATTATCTCCATATGATGGGATGCCATTGCTGTTTGATTTGATCGTTGGATGTATTCCTATATACGCCTCTTTGACTGGCTTTGAGATTACATTGGAGGGTGATCGCCATTGCTGTTTGATTTGATCGCTGGATGCTATTCCTGTATATGCTTTTATTTGGTTTATTTCTGGTGAGTTTTCTCACATTCAGAGTGCCAAACACGTGTGCATATCACTTGTGGATTTGTTGTTCTCTCTTTTCACCATAGCACTATCTATACCTAATTGGTGATTCAGTACATTTTGTATCACTACATTTTTTATTTGTTGATAAGGCACTATGTTGCCTCCTATATTTGCGCTTTCCTTTTAGATTTTATTCATACTCTGGTGTGTCTTATAGTCTGAAAAATACGTTATTTGATTTTATGTTTTTGTCATCTAGCTTTATAAAATCCTGTAATAGGTGTTCACTTATCTTTAACTGATCTCTATTGTTATATGTTTGTTTCTTGAAACTGGTATATGTATTTCATTTTTATGTTTGTGGTGATTTCCCCATGTGCATTTACACTTCACTTTTAACTGATTTGATTATGATTTCTTGATTCTCAACATTCACAATTTTGGTACCTGGCACTCCTGCAGGGGCAAAATGTATTAAACTCGGAAACGCTCATTTTCGCTTTTCCGAGTTTAATATTCGGGCAGACACCCGGAAATTTCTCACAGTAAATATCATGAAATTTGTTTTGATTATTACTTGCCGTGAGAAACTTTTCCCATTGAATATATCCATGGAAAGGGTAGCCATACTTTACATTAGTGTAATATAGCTACCTTTCCATGGAAATATTCAATAGAAAAAAAGTTTCTCACGGGAAGTATTGATCACAACAAATCTCACAATACTAACCGCGAGAAACTTCTGGGTGTTTGCCTCGATTAAACTCAGAAAAGACGAAACGGCTTTTCTGAGTTTAATAAATTTTGAATAAATGATGTCTTTTCTAGCATTCACAAACTCCCTACATTAAGCTTGCAGACACATTAATTGGTTTGCCTTTCTTTCCTTTTGAATTTTTGTATTATCTCTGACTCCCCACTCAATGTTTTACTCTGAAGCATACGTACATTAATCTTATCAGCCACACCCTTCTCCAGCCTTAACCCAGCCATAAATCTTCCCCATATCATTTTGCCAGAAGCCACTCCCCTGCAGCTATTTCTAAAGAAAGATGGGAATCACCATTCTCGCTATAAAAAGGCTTCTAAATAACTAACCTTAGCAGAAGAGCAGACATCTGTCTCTTAAATATTTAACTTGAAAAACCTCTCATAGATAAAAAGCAATTCCTTGCAAATTCTTTGCTTTTAAAGGGAATAAATTCTTATAATATATCTTAAATAATCCTTGGTTTTTCCAAAAGAATAATGCATCAGTATAATTTATCTTTAAAAATACTTTGCTTTTGTTTTTTTGTTTGTGTTGCTTAATTAGACGTTGGTGGAATAATGTTGTGTAACATAAATATGGCCAATGAGCAAATAAATACATTCCAAAAAAGCTTCCTTTTCTTAAGTCTGTCTCTTTCTATTTTTAAGATATCGCATTTGTTTCCATCGCTATAGTGTGCATCATGTCTCCAAATTAATGTACATTTCAGTTAAGTGCTATAAAATGTCCAAATGTAAGAGTAAGGTGATGCTTCTCGGTCAACTTATGATAGCTTTTAACTTTTAAATGCAATTTTAATTATTCAACCTTTTGTTTGAGCTAGAACCAAAAGTGTCATTTTCAAATCTTCTGCCCAGCTATAAAATAATCATTATGCCTAATACAGGAAGATATGAGCCTTTAATCAATAGTGTCTCTTGCAGATTTCAGAAAGTGGTTCCTGCAACTAATGAACTGGATCTTCTGCAAAGGAAAAATGGTCATCGCATCAAGCACTACAATTAAGATGGAATAATTTGGTCTGTATACTATAAAATAGTTCTTCTTTCCAAAAAAGCAAAATTCAAAATAAAAAAATTTAAATGAAAATGTTGCTTGGACTAGTAACACAGTCTGTTGACTAAAGATATATTTCTTATTTCCCAATAATATATTATGTGTCAAGTAATATAAGGACATCAGGGTTGTATAGTTTTTTTTTTTTTTAAGAGAGGTCTTTTCTCAAACTTTCTTTCCAATATCTTCTGAGCCAATATTAGCCAGCATTAGAGTAGTATTTAATAATCTAATTTTCCTTAGAAATACCATATGTAAAATGCCATTAAGTCGAAGAAATAGTCTTACCGTCTTTAATTTTCTGTAGGGCATCTTTTTATTGACTGTATTTAATGAAAGTGTGAAGCAGCCAAATTATTACTTAAGGAAATGGATTAAAATATTCAAATATCCCTTAGAAAGTCATAAATTTAGTAGTGGAATTATTAATATCATAGATTATCACAAATAGTTAACCCAGGTGCCAGGTTAAAGAAGAAACAAAAAAAAAACTACACACACGTGCTACTGTATGTTCCATATTCTGATTACACTATGTTAAATTTTTCTCAAATATATAGTATATAAATATGTTAGGTATGTATATATATATATATATATATATATATATATATATATATATATATATATATATATATATATATATATATATTCTGATGAACAGACCAGTACTCAATTTGTATTTCTCTCTTATGGTGCCATAGCAGCTATGATTCCTCAAGGCATAGATTCCACAAGGGCTCTCAAGGCATACTGTGGTTCGTGGCACTAAGACCTCTGCAGAAGATCCTGTAATTCTTGATAATAGCAAGGTTAGTTCTTAATTGGACTTGTCATCATTAATGGATGACCATGACCATAACCACTGTAAGACCTCACAACATGCCATTTTGGAGATTCTCTGACCTACTCATCTAGCCAACAGAATTTGACTGTACAATTTGGTCCTTGTCAAGGTCACTTTGACCCCTACAATTGCCTATTTTTTTCTACTTCCAACTAACTAACTGCAAGAATTTGACAAATCTATCCTGCTATATATCTGCAAAGACAGTAGTACTAGAATTTGTATAAAGCATCTTACTATGTATAACTACATCAACCATAGGGAATAATATGTTTAGGTCAGCCTGAGGCAGGTGGACACTTTGGGGCAATAAAATCATCTTTGAGCCAACTTAATAAAGAAAAAAGTGATATCATTAAAACTAGGCTGTTTCTTCTGCATATTAAAAAATGTTTTCAACCTTACTAAATATCCTTCATTGGGTCAAATCATGTTTTCTCCATTGTAAAACCATAATTTATAGAATGTTAAAATATCACTTGCAAAACATTTATATCTTTGATAATGTAGAAGTATGTATTGTAAACCTTTAAGAAAATAATATTGTTTTCTCTTATTACTTACTCCCTTCTCTTCTTCATATATTCAATAAAAAGTAGACCCCATAAAATCTTTTTTCTAAAAAGATTAGATTATGAGTAAGAGATGAAAAAACTAAAAAGACAAACACGCCTCGCCTGCCCTAGGCATT
The DNA here is from genome assembly GCA_019650415.1 of Pipa parva. Classification (NCBI taxonomy): domain Eukaryota; kingdom Metazoa; phylum Chordata; class Amphibia; order Anura; family Pipidae; genus Pipa; species Pipa parva. The sequence continues at coordinate 2,365 of WMED01009678.1, read as the reverse complement.
AAGCACGAGTACTGCAAAATGTGTCACTTTAGATTTCTAGTGTAAGCTCACACTCCTGGTACTGCCCTTAGACGACATCCCTTCATACAAATCAAATATGAAAGATAAATTGAGTTACACTGAATAGGTGACAACATAAAATGTACATGCTTTATTAAGCCTGGACTGCCTCAAGTGATCTTTCTGTTAATATCTAAATTATAACAAGAAATGTCTCCGATTAGCTCTGATATGGGCTTGCATGTATAATTTACCTGGCTATAAAAATGTGGGGTTAAAATCCATCTCATCTATGGAGTAATAAAGAACAAATATTTACAGATATATCTATCAAGTAAAATTCAATACATTTATTTTTGTAAAAAGTTTGATTACAGTTACCAGTGCCAATGTTTCTGTGCTCCCTTGTGCTGTTTTAAGGCCTTAAGAAAGATGCCACATTTTCACAAATGGATTGGAATCTTGTGTTCCATGCTATTTACGTTTGTGGTTACACATTGCCTAGTCTAGCTGAATACTGCCAATTACTGATATTTATATACGGGGTGGGAGATGTATCTGTTTCTGCAGTTTATTAAGGAATTAACAGTAACCAAGATGTTTTGTATAACAGGAGACTGTAGACCTGTAAATTTTATGCAGTCCACTGCACAAATTAATTGGCTATCTGGAGTCACTGCACAAATGAACTAGGCCTATTAATCAATACCTAAATTAACTGGTTATATGCAATGACACATTTAAAGGTGTGTGACTTAAAAGGGGCTCTGCACCACATGCACCATGTTCCTTACCCCACTTAGTTATCCATATATGGATAAGAGAGTCACATTTTATTCTCTTTATGCATATGTATGTATAGTATGTAGAAATTTATTTATAAAGCACTGCAAATTTCTGCAGTGCTGTACAGTTCAGCAATACAAATATAGTACAGACATTACAAATATAGTACAGTCATTTTAGGTGCCAGGTTGTGGTTGACATAAGAGGTTGGGGGTCCTTGGGAGGAAGACTTACATACACAGATAGAAAAGTAATAAAAGCTGTAATAATGTGCTGAAACACTGGTCAATAAACACAAATATTAAACATAAATAACTAATTAACGATAAAATATATACATAAAAATCAGTGGGACTTCAGTTTGGTTTTAAAAGTGCAGAGGGAAAGTTCCTGATGAAGATAAATGTGTATAGAATGCCATATGTATAGGGAAGAGAGAGAAAAGGGTTTAGGGCAAGAAAGGGCAGTATTGGTGTGTGGCATGCAATGCTGGTTGCTTTGGGAGGGGCACCAGTGCCAGCTCTGCCATTAGGCAGAATAGGCAAATGCTAGGGGCGCCGCCTGCCCAGGGGGGCGCCCCTAGCATTTTTTTTTTAAAGTGCCGGCCGGATAGGAGGTTACGTGCAGCCGCAGCTCAACTTTAAATCTCCCACAGCTGCTTGTCGGGAGATGTGAAGTACAGCATTGGCTGCCGATTGGGAGATTTAATGTTGAGCCATGGCTTGGCGGCAGTGTTGGAGGTGAGTGGGGGACACGGGGCAAGGGGGGCGGCATGGGGCAGGGAGGGTGTCACAGGGATGGGGGGGGCGGCGCGGGACAGGGGGGCGCTGGGTGGGGGGTTGCCTAGGGTGCCGATAGGGCCAGAGCCACCTCTGAGGGGCACAGTTGATGTTGAGGAATGTATGGACATACAAGTGAAGAAATGTAAGGAGGTGTAATGGAATGAAGTGCCTTAAATGTCAAAAAAGTTCAAATTAAAATTATACAAAAGGAGATCACTGTAAATGATTTATTTGTTAACAGGGAGCAATGGAGCAGATGGGGATTGGGAGAAAGGCTGTTCCTTCTAGAAGGAGAGGAAGAGAATTCTGTCAGCAAAAGTTAGAATAGACTGGAGCAGGGAGAAATGGGAAGCTGGAAGGCCAGATAGAAGATTTATGTCTAGATTTACATACTGTACATCAATTAGATTGGTATGCTGGGTGCTTTATGCTGGATATAGTTATAGTTCACAATCAAATATGATTCCAGAATGGGAGAAGAGAAAAAAGGGACTGTGAAAATGTAGTTAATTCATATTTTCTTGTTGAGGGGCTGTATTTTAGTGTACCCTGTCTAAATGTATAGGAAAATGTAATAGGAGAATTTTATAATGTAAAACTAAGTTAAATTAATTGTGTAGGTTTATATATGTGAATATATTCATTATGGAGTATTATTATTATTGAGTACACTCAAATGCTGGTGTAGTCTTCAATAAATAGCATGCAGCAAACAGACAGTTTCTTAAACATTCAGAGGGGAATTCACCATTGTCCGAAGTAGTGCAAACAGTTCGGGCGACTGCGCCAGTCGCATC